>JAOTRH010155563.1:0-13076 GCA_034768845.1 Heliamphora exappendiculata | reverse complement strand
ATATCTCATTTATAACTGTCAAAATATTCTCATCGTAATTTTTAAGCTAATTGTCCTGACAATTCTAATTGAACGTAGGTAATGTAAGATCTAATTTAGTATTTTTTATTTAGTTGGTGTGTTTTTATTCAATTGGAACGAATTTAATAAATGATATGTGTGAAGCTTACTTTACGTGTTATTGAGATCAACTAATAATTATTATATGATATTGTGTGTAGAGTGCATTAAGAATAGTTTTAAGAAAATATACGCATTAGCTTCTTTAATCATTTTTTGTTTATTTTTATTGTAATTGTAAACTTGATATTACTGAAAATAAAATAACAGTGAATACTTTAAGCACAAATCCTCAAACAAATATGAGTGTGTTTTGTGCAAGTAGGATATTGTTGTCATTTGGTGTGTTTTGAAAGCTACTCATAATTGCTTGTAGCAGTAAATGTAATTTCTATAACATTGTAAAGATATCTTACCTTAGCATCTAATTTTTGAACATCACATGAACACACTTTGATTAAGAATGTCATATTGGTGGAATTAAATAGATCTTTGAGGTAGCTTATTTTAAAAGGAGAATTTTGCGAGCAGTTAATATATATTGGACATGGTTGGTTTAGTTAGTTCGAATTATGTTGAAAAGTGCCTTTAGATTTAATGAGATAAATGAGCACTTTGGTACAAAAGATTTTTAGATATATAAGAGGGAAGAAAATACAGATGGTTGAGTCTCAAGGCCATGAGGTCTTCATTACGAATTCAATGGGATGAGCCAGTTTTTTTACGGATAACACATTCTAATCTCAAAAGCAAATTTGTTAATGTTTGCTTTTCACTTCAGGTACGGAGAAAAAAATTGATTTCTTCTTTAAAAATTTCAAATGAGTATTGACATACACATTTTTCTTCAAGTCCATTAGTAGTGGTTTGTTACATTGTATTTAGTTCATTTGATAGGCCTGTACTTTTTACTTTTGAACTATATCCATTTTATATTAAGAAGTTTTGTGTGGCACTTGACTATATTATTTCGTCTTGTTTTTCGTTTTTTTTTTGTGAATGACTTTATTTCATACTTTGTTCAGTGGCTGATATAATTAAGTTATGATTTTTAGTTGGGATCTAGTAGAGCCCGTGTATATTGTGTTAGTTATTTTTAGTATAGGTTATTTTGTAAACGGTTAAATCGTTAGATTATTCGAAAAACAGATGGAACTTTGCTAATTTTTTTAAAAAACTTAACACTTAGAATATTTTTAAAAAAATTATCAAAAGTCTAAGTCTTCATTCTCCTTCCAATTTCTTTTTATTGTTCTTTTTGCTTCTTTAGAAAAAATATTAAAATAAATAAATAATCTAAAAAAATGGTAGAAGTGCCTTTAAGCACGGGTTAATCCCGTGTGTGTGTGTGTGTTTGTGTGTGTATATATATATTATACATTTAAAAACCATACATGTATAGTTGTAAAATCTAACATATTGATTTTGTTTGTCATTGTGAATGCTAGGATTATTATTATTGGGCAATTATTGACTATCATAAAAAACGATTATTACTTATCATTTAGGTTCTATTGTTCTATTATTTTTTATCTAAAGATTTAAATTTATTATATGATTATTGTTCTATTACTTTAATTGTGCATGTTGTACCATTTACTAACAATATAAGTATCAATTACTTCTGCTGAAAGAATTTTTTTAAATTAAAATTAATAAAATTTTATGTAAGATCGACTATGTCACAAGATTGACTGGCTTAGAAATAATATCAATTAAAAAAGATATATTATCAAAATTAGACTATGAAATCTTAATAAATAATTTTACCTCTCAAAAATTGGGAAAAATAAATTTTAATAAAAAAAATTAATATAAAAATATATAAAAAAACCAAAATTTATATATTTGCACTGTACCACAAATTAGCTTGGACCGCCTCTGCATAGCATAGCAGCGCCACTCCTAAGGCTCATATGCAAAGCTTCGGCTCAACGACCCAACCCACTCATAACCATATCATCATTTTAGTTAGGCAATTCAGCATAGTAGATATACCGTCAGACCCAGCACTACCAGCTATGCCCAGCAAAACAATAGCCCTAGGGCTTTTCATTTTTACATGTAAAAAACGAAAATATTTTTATTTTTTTGTAATGAGTTATCATTTAAAAACTTATAATAAAAAAAAGTGATAATGTTGTTAAAGAATTACGAAAAACTATGAGGACAAAAACAAAATCTACACTTAGTGAATATTACTACAATTTACAAAAAAAACTTATGACCAAAATCTACACTTTACATGTGTGTGTGTGTGTGTGAAATACCATAACAAATATATTATTATTCAAAAAGTAATATAAATGTTTAAAATAGAAACATTCAATCACATAATAAATCAAGAAAAAAAACAAATAGAATATATATATAAGAGAGAGAGGATATAGATGTAGCATTAATGCACTTTGATTAGGGATAAAATTGTCCAAATTAGTAATACCTTGTGAAAATAGGATCTCATGGAATAATTTAAAAGTATACCGGACTTAAATAAGTATTAAAAATAAAATTCCTCACTAAATCTTCATTTTAATTATTTAGAATCAAAACTAAACCGTTTGTCTAAAAAATTGGCTAAATCATACCGTTTCAATCGGTCCTGACCGATTTAGCGATCCTATCATTAGTTTAAACACTTCTAACTAAATGTGTCATTCTTTCTCTCCGCCTACTCAATAAAAGAGGACCATTAGGCAATGTCGTGATATGAGACTACTAAATAATTATTCTTATATTTAAAAGTGAGCCATATATAATTATGTAAATCCTAAAGATATTGGGAACCACTCGACCATGCGGGCCAATTAATGAATAATTACTCCAAGGGTACCCACTTTTTCATGCCCATTGCTATCCAATCGTAATCAAAGAGTATTCAACAATGCTAGGAATATCCCAATAATAAAATGTATTAAAACTTAAACTAACCATTCACAAGTAAAGATATACTACCAAAAATTGTGAATGATTCGTGTAATTTTTATTGTACATGATAAAATATGAAATAACACATTTATAAATTATAAGCAGCCATTCGACCATCGATCAATTTGCTAGGCGCTTTTAATGCACTCTGAGTTCAATTCATATCTTTGTAGGCTATGAAATCATAGCCACGTGATTTTCCTGTTTCTTTGTTAGATATTACATTCCCCTCTTCAATTGTCGGGTGACCGTTGGGGATGGAGTCTCAATCTTATTTTGGGAGGATATGTGGGCTGTACATACATCAATCAAAGCTAAATTCCTTAGATTGCATGCAATATCAAGTCAACAAATGGCCTCTGTTAAAAACATATACCAGTGTATCCTTGGGTCCCCTCAGTGATGTTTAAGCTTTTGCAAAAAAATTTTTGAATAGGAACAAGGAACACTGAGCTCCTTACTAGTGGATCTAAGGAATGTGAAGATAAATTCAGCACAGAAAGACAATCTTTTGTGGTTAGTTAATAAAATCGGTTCCTTCTCCTCCAAGTCTTTTCGCAGATCATCATCCAAAGCAATAGATTACCCATCTCACCTTTAAACAAAATTTGGAATAAGTATGTTCCTCCAAAAGTCCATATGTTTGTTTGGTTGGCATTTCAAGAAAGAATAGCATCCAATGATCTGTTACTAACAAGAGGTATTCTAGGTCCTGATAATTCTCCTTCATGCCCTTTTTGTGAAGCTTCATTGGAGTCCAGCTCTTATCTCCTTTTAACTTGCTTCAAAGTATGCCAAGTATGGTGCAACCTAGTTAGCTGGTGGGGCTATAAGTGGGTCAGCCTTGGTTCGGTCGCAGACCTTCTCGCATGGTGTGATTGGCACAACCCAAAAGAAGTCTGGCCAATAAAATATGGCTAGTTTAGGTTTATGCAACACTCTGGTCCATCTGGTTAGCTAGGAATGAAATGCTGTTCAATCAAAATGTTCTGATATGGGACGACGTTAGTGAGCTGATTAAGTATAGAGCTGGTTTATGGATCCTCGCCCACACGAAGGGTCACATTTTCTGCATGGATGACTTTTTGTATAAAATCCAGGCTTTAAGAAGTTTGAAACTGTCCTAGAATTTCTTTTTGTTCTTTCTGGTGCTGACTTCTTATCAGCGCGCAGTGTGTTGTTTTCCTGCCTTGGAATCTAGTGTAGTATGTAAACAGCTTTTGGGTCTGCGTCTTGCATTTCAAAAGCCTTTCATGCTATTCTCATTTCTCTGACTTTGTTATAATAATATTCATTTCTTTTGCTGATAAAAAAAACACTTTCATAAGTTCAAAAATATTTTCAAAATTCAAAATGAGTGGACCAAATTACTCTCACACATGTAAGTGAATTGTCCACCCATTATAAGACCCTTTCTAGGTTTTGTTTATCTCATGAAAGCTTCTTTTTTTTTAATACGAATGTAAAGTATTAATAGAGTCTTGAGAAGGGTGCAGGAGAACTCATCCCTTGATGAAGTTAAGAGGGGCAGACCCCAAAAAGATCAGACCACCCCATTTATGGAAAATTATTTGATACTTTCAGTAAATAAATAATCGTAACTTATATAATGTAAGTTATTTTTTGTTTCTTAACCATCCAACAAAGATAAATCATCATATTTTTATCGTAAAATTTGTCGTCACCATATTGGATGGGAGCACCGAATAATTACTCTCCCATTTAGACACTAATTTATTTGGTTATTTTATTTAATTTTATTGAACTTTTTCATATTATTTTATTAAAAAGGTAAATTAAAAAAATAAAAATGTTTTATTAAAAGGTTACAAAATTATAAGAAAACAAAAATAAGTCAAAATAAATTAATAAGCCAAATTTTTTTACTTGCTTTGTCTTTAATATTTTCTTAATCTTTTGGTTAGATAAATTAGTTTTCTAGTTTTTTTTTACCAAGAAAACCCAAAAAATAAAAAAAATATATAAATTAAAAAGCTCAAGAATTTAAAAAGTCTTAAACACTAGAGGTAACATTTAGCCTAGTGCCCAGCCCACACCTAAAAACCAATGAGATCGAAAGACCACTTGGAGGAGCAGACCCCGAAGAAGACCACTTTAGGTGCATGCATTTGTATTTGTTACAAGTACGGCTTACTAATGGGACCACCTGTAGCCTACTATTGTCTTCTTTCCTCTTTTTCACTTTTCTTTTCTCGGCAAAATACAATAGATCTGATTTTATAAGGGGGTTTTCAGTTAAAAATTTTAAAAATTAAGTTTTAACATGCAAGATTCATCAACAAAAAATTTAACGCGTGAGATTCAATCGTCTACAATACAAATAAATTTAATACAATCGATAAATTTATATGTAATGTATACAGATAAATTTATCTGTTGTTTCTTTCTGGTATTGACAAATGTTATATAAATAAATTTATCTATTAAGTCAAATAAGCACAAGTACTAGACATATAAATTTATTTATTTCGTAAAACAAGCACAATTTGCAAAATAGATAAAATGTTAGACAGATAAATTTATCTGTTCTTTTCTAGTATTGATAAATATTAGACAGATAAATTTATCTATTTCTTTCTAGTATTGATAAATGCTAGACAGATAAATTTATCTATTTAGTGAAACAAACACAATTTGACAGATAAATTTATCTATATGCTTATTTATACAAGATAGATAAATTTATCTGTGCACTTTATACGTGTTTTAAAAATGTATAATATTATTTATACATATAAATTTATGTGTATGTTTATTTATACAAGACAGATAAATTTATCTGTGTGTTTTATACATGTTTTGAAAATGCACAGATAAATTTATTTGTTTTAGGGCCAAACTAGACCTCGCGCTTTAAATTTTTTTATGGTAGACAAAAAATAAAATCGACGCTAATTTAAAGAACTCAAACTAATTTTTCGATTTTATAATGTGAAGGATCATATTTTCTTTGCAGCTTAACTTGGTACAGTTTAGGCATCTTAAGGTCGTACAAATGAACAATTTGAGAGAATAAATATTATATTTAAATATAAATTAAAATAATATATTCACAGGGATAAAAATCTACTAGGATAGGAGATAAAGGATAAAAAAAATGTATCAACAGAGGCATAAGAAACCTCATTGGCTTTAAAAGTAAATTTTTGCCTACCAAAATTTGTGACTCGGTGCAACAACATGTTGGTGACATACTATTCTTTTGGATTCAACTGTCATTTCCTCTAATGACACAGCCGAGAGGAAAGCCATTTGGGATGAGATCAGGAGATCTAATCCAAGTATGACCCATCAGCTTTGGTGAAAGATCCGTATGCTTTAGAGTCAATAAAAATATGAAAGATTTTCAAGCTATGACCATGGACACTCAACTAATCAATAGTCCCATGATTGGAAGGAGATTCACTTGGTCGAACATGCAAATAGAGGCCACCTGGAGTAGACTTGATAGAATCCTACGTAATGCCCAATGGAACCAGAAATTCAGCAAACATCAGTGGGGTTTACCAAGGGCTTTCTCGGATCATTGTCCCATCTTTTTATCAGATGAAATACAAGACCGAGGACCAAAGCCTTTCAGGTTTATTAATTCTTGGTTAAAATGCAAATCATTCAAAGATTTCATCAAGTTGAATTGGAACAATATAACAGTGGATGGGTGGGGGCTATGTTCTGCACAGAAAGCTATAGAATCTGAAGCAATTGGTTAAATAATGGAACATGAATGTTTCTGGAAATATTGAGGATAACATCAAGCCAGTAGAAGGTCATATTGACAAACTTGGCATACTTGAAGAGTCAAGATCACTAAGCAATGATGAACTGATGAAGGCTAAGAAAGAGCTTAAGACCAAACTTCAGACGATGCATAGAAAGGCTGAGAGTTTCAGGAGGCAGTAATCTAGACAATACTGGCTCAGATCAGGGGACAAAAATACACATTTCTTTTCATCATGGCTAATAGGAGATTCAAGAAGAACTATATTGGTCAGATCCACAAGGGAGAGAAATCCTGACTAAACCAGAGGAGATCAAGGCAGGTGCAACTGCTCATTTCTCCAACATCTACAGGGAGGTATCATGGTCTAGGCCAATATGGAGTGGTGACACAATGAGATCCTTATCCCCTCTGATGGCCAAAAACCAAGAAGAAAAATTCTCTGAAGCAAAAATCTTAAAGGCTATTAAATCCTGTGCTAGCAATAAAGCCCCAGGACTTGATGGCTTTAACTTCAAGTTTTCCAAGAAGTTTGGGCTCATTCTTCGGAAAGATATCCGCATCTTCTTGGAGGATTTTCACATTAATGGTAATCTATTAAAAGCTTTAAACACTACATCCATTGTCTTAATACTCAAAGTAGAATGTCCTCAGCTACTATCTGAATTGCGAAGCAGTCAGCCTTCGTTCAGGGTAGACAGATTTTGGATGCTATACTTGTAATGAATGAAATTATAGAAAAATGGAAAAGGAAACATTTTGGTGGTATCATGTTCAAATTAGATTTTCAAAAAACTTATGATTTTATTAGCTGGGGGTATCTATCAAGTTTGATTCTATTAGCTTATGATTTCCTCCCACTCTTGTTGACTTTCTATAAATCCTGGGATGTGTAGTGCAGCATCCTTCTTTGGTGTGGTATACAGTGGTGAGTCCAAGATCTTTTGAATCTTTATTATCTTGGTGGCTTATGTATCGCAGGAAAGGCTTAAACAGCAAGATTTGGGCATCTTTGCTATTTGCAATTGTTTGGTCCTGGTGGCTGGCGTGGAATGTAATGATCTTCAACCGAAAAAGAGTGAACTGGGAGGAAATTAAGGAGCTGATCAAAATTAAGAGCTGGGTTTTGGGTGAAAGCCTCTTTGAAAGGGAAATCTTTCTCCTTGGATGACTTTTTATATCGCATTGATGCAGTTAAAAGCTTAAGATGCAGTTGAAAGGCTAATGTAGTTTTGTTCTATCTCAGTTGGCGGTCGTATTCTTAATAGTTGTGTAAGGAGTTGTGTCATCCTTCTATGGCTGGTGGCTGAATTATATCCCGTTATCTAATCCCATAAACAAACATGACCTAGAAGATGATTAGATATATGACTTTGGCCTTGTTTGGCAACCTGACTTTAAGCTAGGTTTTTTGGCGTAAAGTTGTTTCAAATCAAATGAATAACAAGTTCGTTTGATAAATTATATAAGTGACTTTAAACTAAAAGGTAATAAGCAAAAAAAAAAGGCTTAAAAAGCTAAAAATCCAAATAACTTTAAGTCAAAAAGAAATTATTATAATTTTTAAAAAAAAATTATATAATTTTATATTCAATATAGATCTTGTTTAATAAATTTCGATAAGTAAATTTTAAAAATATAAATTTTATAAAAAAATTAAAAAAAGACTAATAGATTAAAGGTCAATAAGCAAAAAGGCAAAAGATTAAGAATGTGATTTTTTGACTTTAAGTAAAAAGATAAAAAAACTCAGCTTAAAACGATTGCCAAATGAGGCCTTTGTTTGAAGTAACTGAATTTTTTATTAATTTTCTTGCGAAAAATAATTTTTCATATAATAAATCTTTTAAAAAGTATAAGATTATGAATTGCAAGAAAGTTAGATACTGAATTTTTTATCAACTTTCTTGCAAACTAAATAAACAACGAAAAATAATTCTTTTATACTTTTTTCTCCTTTCTTTTCTTTCACTTCACTTTTGTTGTGAATTTTTTTTTTTGCATAATTTTTCTAACAATTGAACAGTATCTTATAGTCCCTTGTCTATCCCATAAACAAATACCCAACTTAAAAACAAGTAAAACCGTCGGTACTAATTTCTTTACGTAATCCCATAAACAAACTTGACCTAGAAGATAATCACATAGCTTTGTTTGAAGTGGCTTTTTAGTTTGTTTTTTATTATAAATTAAAAATACAAAAAATTTTAGCAAAGATCCAAATACTAGTTGATATTTAAGAATTGATCATATCTAACATTTTAAAATAAAATGCGTCCCATAACATTAATGTTTATCAAAAATATTTTTAAATTAGATCTTTAGAAAATAACATTGACCAAATCCCTTCCTAAACATGAAAAAAAAATATCGCTTCAAAAATCTTTCTCAAAATCTCGCGCTGCAATTACCACAATCCTAGTTTTGTTATCATCTTCATCCTTTATCGCTGCCATCGTCAATCAAGTTGTCGCTTTCATCACCGTTAGGGTGTCGCCATCATCGTTGCAGCGCAAATACAACTGATAGATGTATTAGTTGATATTCTGTCTTATGTTTTTTTGATCTTGCATCACAAATAGAACTGATAGATATATCAGTTAATAGTCTACCGTGTATTTTTCTAATCATTGTAGTGTAAATATAATTGATAGATGTATCAGTTGATACTGTCTTGTATTTTTTTCAATCGGGCATCACAAATATAATTGATATATGTATCTGTTGAAAGTCTGCGATAGAAGACAATAGTGAGGGAGGACGACGACGAGAGAAGACGGCATCTTACTCTCTTTGTAAACTATTTGCACGCGAGGAGAATGGGGATGAAATTGACAAATGTTTGGGTGGTGATGGAGGGGCAAACGGTAATGGCGGAGAAGGACAAACATGAAGGCGGCGGCAGAGGTTTGGGTGGAGGCGGTGGCAAGAGGCAATGGTGGCGAGGTCTAGCCATGGAGATCACAGACAACTGGCCACGACAGAGGTGGCTCGTGTACAACCTCTATTTCAGATGAATCAGCATATCAACCCATGGAATTTGAAATTCAGGAGGCAGCTATATGACTGGGAAAGAGGTGACTTGCTGCACATGAAGGAAAGTTTGAAGTTCTTGCATCCTAGAGTGAATGGTAGCGATTCACTCAGGTGGGAAGTGGCAAACAATGGTCTCTTCTTTGTTAAATCCGTATGCAGAGAACTTGAGTTAAGGAGAGGCAATGAGAAATCCCGTTTGAGTGAGGTTTGGGTGAATTATATATTTATATCCCTTCTAAAGTTCAACTCTTCGTGTGGATGGCATTCATCACTAGAATTCCCACAAAGGATCTCTTATCAAGATGGTCGATTATCCCTAACTCCAGCTCTGTGGCCTGTGTCCTTTGCGGATCTGATGTTGAGTTATCCCCTCACTTGCTTCTGGTCTGCAAGTGGGCTTGGAAGGTCTGGTCTGATGTTCTGGAATGGTGGGGTCTTTGTTGGGTGTCTCCTTATAAAAACCTCCATGATTTAATGAGGTGGTGGAGTGGATTTAAACACAGAGGGATAGCCTTGAGAATATGGTATTGTCTTTTTTATGCTACAATCTGGGTTACTCAAAATAGGAAGATCTTTCAGCATGTCGATATAGAGTGGTGCCAAGCAGTTGAAGAGGTGAAAATAAAGGCAGCACTTTGGGTCAAGTCGATCACTGATCCTTTAGCTTTTTCAACGGAAGATTTCCTCTTTAATATTGAGGCTGTTAAGAGCCTTAAAGTTTCTGTGCGGCAGTGAGTTGTTGATGGCCTCGGGTTCTTACTGGTTTTGCTCTGGGATGCAAAGTTATTGATCTAAAATGCTGCTCTGATGTTTTAGAGGGTGTGGCTTCCAATTTATAAGTTGTGCCCTTTGTGCAAGTATGAAGCATCTTTTACATTGTTCTACCTAGCCTTTGTCAAAAGAGGTCTTGGTGCTGCTGTTGTGGTTTGGTTGTGCTGTGCTTAGTGGTATACTGGTGTGGTGTGGAATGGATCATGTGGTTAATTAAGTTAATGATGCTTGATGCTGAATGGGATGTGGGAAAGATAAGGTGATGTCTTTTGCTGTGTGGGAGAGTTTTCCTTGTCTCTTGTTGGTGCTGCTGCTGTTCTAAATTCCTTGCTGAAGTTTTTTGCTGGTTTTCCTTGAAGTGGGCTGGCTTGGTAGTGGGGGCTGTTTGTCCGGGTGCTACATGCTGTGGGGCTGGGGGCTGCGCTTGGCTTTGCTGTTGGTTGCTGATCTGTTGGAGGATGTGCTTGGCTTTAGTGCTGGTTGTTGTGGGGCTGGGGGCTGCGCTTGGCTTTCCTGTTGGTTGCTGATCTGTTGGAGGATGTGCTTGGCTTTACTGCTGGTTGTTGTGGGGCTGAGGGCTGTGCTTGCCTTTGCTGGTGGTGCCTGTTTTTGGCCTTGGGTTGCTGATCTGAAAGCTTGTGGCTTATTCTTTGTTATGCTCTTGCTTTCTTGCTTTTGTTGTTAGTTCGTCTCTTGTCAACTATGGAGTTTTTGTTCTCGGTGTAAAAATTTAAAATCTCTTTATAATGCTATTATTTTTGTATTAATAATGTTTTTTTTTTACCGCTAAAAAAAATACCTTTCTAACTCGACTGGACCTAGTAGCCCTATGCATTGGCGCTTCACAAGGCAAAACTCCCGTTGTATTAACTTATTTTTATTTTTTAAACTCTTTTTTATATTTTAATTTAAAAAATATTTTTTGATTAATCTAAAAGAGAAATATAAAAAAAATTTGACAAGTCTAAAAGGGTGAAATAAAAAAACTAAATAATTAAATTAAATAATGAAGAATTATTAAAAATAAGAATATTGGTGAATTTACTTACTGATTTATTTGTTTATTTGTACTTATTTGGTTTATTTGACTTATTTGTTTATTTGTACTTATTTGGCTTATTTATTTATTTGATTTATGTCAATGAAATAAATCTAAAAAATATAAAAATTTAATTAAATAATAAAAAAAATTACTAAAGATAAAAAAATCAATTTAATTAAACTTAATTATAAATAAATAAGCAAGATTAGCCATACTAGCTATAATATAAGTAAATAAACTAACTTTTAGTGATTCTCTCTCAAAATTAATAAACAAAATTTATTTTTTAAAAATGATTTGTGCAAGAATTTGTATTCAAATTTAAAAAAATAAAACTTGCGAAAATAAGCTCTGACCAAACAGGAAAACACCCATTAAATGTCTCGTGTGTGGTCCCAAGCCAATTAATTACTCGACTAGTCATATCACATTCACTCCTCTTTCTCTCTCCTCTCTCCGTAGAAATTATCTCTCCCTCTCCCTAGATCGTTCTGTGGTCGCCGTCGGTACTGTTTAATTTGCTCAGAATCGGCAACGAACCTGTCGCCGACACCTGTACGCCTGCATGCAAGAGAGAGAAGAGAGGTAGAAAACACGTCTCACGTTATATAAAGATAGAGATCGAGAGGGGGAAATCTATGACACCACTTTTGGCCTTCTGGGTTTGTTTGTCGCTGCTCTGAGAAACCCTATATGGGTTTGTGGGGGAGATGATATGTTCGAATCATGGTTGTTGAGTTTTGGTACTTTTCCGCAATTGGGTCTCTCCGTATTTTCTCAGATCTGACTCTCTATATATGGACTATGGTATTGGTGGTACAAATTTTCTTTTGTGCATCGGTTTGTTTTCTTCCGTTTCTGGAATAAACCAGAAACGGCCCACTGAACTTTCCTCTCTCCATTTTGGTCTCTCTCTCTCTCTCTCTCTCTCTCTCTCTCTCTCTCTCTCTCTCTCTCTCTCTGTGGGACAATTTGAAAAGTGACAGAAGAGAGTGAGCACGCAGAGGCTAATGAGTATAGGGTTGTGCCCATTGCTATTGCGTGTTCATTTCTCTTCTGTCATATTCCGGCGCCGGCAATTCTTTCCACTCCGGCCTGTTATGTTCCCTGAGATCTCGCTTCTCTCTCTGTCGAACTCTCTTCTTCGTCTCTCTCTAAGATACCACCAGCTGTTGAGATTTAATTAATTAAATGCAGATTTAACTATAATTAGTAGGTTTAATGGGCTGAAAACGTGACTTTTGATGGTTTTCTTTGAGATGGTAACCCTAATTACTGTGCTAATTTATCGGGAAAACTGATTGATTTTTTTTTGATCGATAAAGAGAAGATTTATGGGACCATTTAACCATTACAGAATGTTATTATTTGCATCTATCAATATAGGATAAGGATTGTTCTCTCTCTCTCTCTCTCTCTCTCTCTCTCTCTCTCTCTCTCTCTCTCTCTCTCTCTCTCTCTCTCTTGTTTGTGTTATATTTATTACTTTTTTTAATTGTT
>JAOTRH010155542.1:0-13076 GCA_034768845.1 Heliamphora exappendiculata | reverse complement strand
AATAAGTTAAGCGGAAGGGCTTAAAGAATATCAAGATACCGATTAAATTAAATTGTCAGTAATTAAATTTAATTGGCAGGTATCGAGAATCTTAACTTGAAAAAAAATGGTAAGCATTTAATAATAAGAGCTCATTGCCAGAAGGTCTTGAGAATATGGGTTAAAGTACAGTTACAGTTCTTTAGTGGTGTGAACTGAATTTAGTGTTTTATAGAAATTGTAGAAATCGCTGCTGATTTTCCATAATTGCAAATACTGCTATGCGTCTTTTTTTAATTGTAGAAACCGCTGATAGGTGTTTATGTTCCACTGAAAATCTTACTCATAATTACTCCCCAGGTCTCTGTTGTAGCCCTATATATACGCGGGTAGGCTGAACCAGTTTGAAATTGATTTTTCATGATCATTATTATGATATTATTTTTGTCTTTCAAGACTTAAATATATCGGGATTCTGTTGATACGAGTTCTCAGAGGATCGTAACCCACACTACGTTCGAGAATCGCGTAAGGAAATACAGTAGAAGATCTGACTGGAGCTTCAACTCGGAATCAAGTTGTAGTTGAAGATTAGATGACAAGAGGTATTCATCTAAATTAACTTTGGATGCACGGATTTATTTTTGATCGTTCGACGTAAAATATTTTATCTGGAGCCCGTTTTGGCGTTTATCTGTCCAGTTAATTTTTACCGAAAATCATTTTACAAAAATAATGATCTTGGCAGTTTTGCCTCCAACAAATATCCCATTTATTTTGAGTTTATTTTGGATTCTGTATGGTTAAATATTCTTCTAAACCTTAAAATACCCTAAGCGCAACTTTTGTTGTCACGGCTGTAACATCTTACATCCTGGGTTCTCGCAGTAACCCTAGTTTTGCCACGACTGTAACATTGTGCATCTCAATTTCTTGCGGTAATCCTATTATTGTCACGATTGCGTGTTTTGTAACTTATCTTGTCACAGCTGTAACATCAGTTGTTACGGCTATGAGTTTTCTGCATGTCCCGTAGTTCAAAAATAGTGTTTCAATATTTTATGTTTATTCTGTATAGTCTGTATATAACATGATTAGAGGCAGAAACATTGTCGCAAGACCCTTAAGCTATTATTTGTTCGTTTTAGCTTTTCCTCGCATATTTTTCGCTTTTCTTTGCTCAAATGATACGTGTGGCATGTCTAAAAATATTAACCAAGTTGCATGACCCTGAGATGTAGTTAGGATTTTTGTTTCTTTGTTTGCTTTTGTTTGAACTCTTTTTAACCTCCTATTCTGTACATGTTACATTTAAAAAGTTTACGACAAGAACCAATATTGACAAAGTAGAGACCAACCTTACGGTTAGGCAAAAAGGTTACCTAACACCTTTCTTTTTCGTACCTTAGCTCCCGAACCCTATTTTCTCTGGTTACGTTTCCAAAAGACCTTTAGCCTTCTTTTTGTTTTTCTTGGTTTTTCTCAAAAACCAAGTGATGACTCCATATTTTGTTCTAAAGTGTGTTCAGGTATGCTGGACTTTCCATTTTTTTTAAAAAAGAGAAGAGTGTTACTTTTCTAAAAATGACAGATATCCAACGTGCACACCCCTTACGAAAACACCCATAGTTTTTCTAGCAACTTTGTTGGGGATTGGTTTTTCAAAAACATCATAACAGGGCTTAACATGAAATGTCAATGGTTCTTATTGTAAACTTTTCATCGGTATTCACATTTGTATTTTGCATATTTGTGTGCTTGGTTCTCAAACCCCTGCTCTGCCTACCCAATACCCCGATTAGTTTACTGTCTCGGGGCTATGTCGGGGAAGCCAACAACCTTTCTGGCCACATGCTCCCATAGATGTGGTAAAAAGAGTTATTGCGTACCGTTTGACCATGCTTTGCACTATTCCTAGCATTGGGAGGTATATTCTTAACTTTATTCAGAAGGTACACTGAGTGCAGACCGACTAGCCTTCTCATGTGCATATAGCTTCATAGAACCCTCTCTTTTAGGATCAATAAATCTTTTTAGGATTATGTGATCTTCCTTTTATAGATGCTTTTGTTTGTATAGTTAGTACCCCCATTTAGGTCTAGTCTTTCGTTTTCCCATTTTTCTACTGAGCGTGAGTTTATTTTGAGTTTAGGCCTGGCTGACGAGTCCTCTGGTTTACATGAGTCCTTTCAGTATAGAGGCCCAGGATAATGGCTCTGTGTAGAGAAGAACCTATACGTATTTGGGCCCGGTCTCCGAGCGGAAGAATCAGACGTGTAGATCATTTGAGGTTACCGATGGTAGACCTGGAACTTACTATGGCAGATATGATGAGAGCAATCTTAGAGTTATAATGGATAGTCGAGGGGGTTAACATTGTTGTGGTCAATCAGGCCAGTATTCAGACACAATGTCAGGCGTAGATCCAAGCCTTATAGACCTGGGTTGTTGACCCCAATGTGGTCATTCTGAATAACCAAGAGGACGGAGTAAGAGACAATATCTGGGACCCGAAGGAGCCCAGCAAGCTATTGCACAACCTGTTCGGCTGGGAAACCCAAACATTTTAGCTACGAAGGAGTTGATCTCGTGTGATATGGTCGACAAACTGGAGAAGATTTTGAGAAAAGCCCGAGGGAGGGAAGACTACATGTTGGATGTCGAAGGACTTTGTCTGTTCCCTGACGCTAAGCTACTTGAGAAGTTTAAGATGCCTGATATGAAAAAGTTTGACAGAACTAGAGACCCGAGGATTCATCTGAGGATGTATGTGAGAACTCTGTCACTTATGGGTGTTAGTGACCAGTTGAAGGCCCAGCTATTCCAGCGGTCTTTGTCAGGAGCCGCTCAGAAGTGGTTTCTATCCCTGGATGCCTCGAAGACGAGAACTTGGGAGCTCATTACCACTGCCTTTGTTAATCAGTACAACTATAACATCTAGCTTGACGTGTTGGAGGCAAAATTGCTAAGATCATTATTTTTGTAAACGATTTTTAATAAAAAATAACTAGACGGGTAATCGCCGAAACAGGCTCTAGATAAGACTTTTGATATCGAGTGATCAAAATAAAAATCCGTGCCACCATAGTGAATTTAGATGAATACCTTTTGGTCGATTCTCTAACTACGAACTTTTGATTCCGTGTTGAAGCTCCCGTTAGACTTTCTACTGTATTCTCTTACGCAATTTCAAAATGTAGTGTGGGTTACGATCTTTTGAGAACTTGTACCAGTAGAACTTGTTCAACCTTGGTTTTGAAGACGAGTTATGAATTTGCTATAGTAGGGACCTGGAGAGTAATTATGACAAAGACTTCTAGTGTAATCCAGATACCCATCTAGCAATTTTTGTAATTAAGTAAATCTCACAACGGTATCTGTAATTATGAAAATATTACAGCGGTTTTTACAATTTCGATAAAATACTAAATTACAGTTCACACCACTAAAGAACTGTAACTGCACTCTAAGCCATAATCTCAATACCATCTTGTATTGAGCTCCTGTTATTAAATACTTAACTCATCTTCCCACGTTAAGATTCTCGATACCCACCAATTAAATTTAATTACTGACAATTTAATTTAACCAGCATCTTTAAATTCCATAAGCCATTCCGCTTAACTTATTTGACCGCCGGATAATCAAATCCACCTACAGGGGTTGGTCCGGTCAAAACTTATAAGCTTCCTTAAGGAGGTATCGTCAATCCTGATCTATCGAGATGTGGATTTCACCAATAATTAATATTCAACATATAATTAATACCGCTATTTAACTTACCGGGAATATAGACTCATATAAGATCGCACACTCTAATGAATCAAAACAACGGGTATTAAATATACACAAATAATTAATTATTTTAGGATTAAGAGTATAAGCACTCTCATAATAACTTTGGAGTGTGAATTAATTTATATAGTTAGTATAAACTTAATTACCCCAGTGTGTCCCATTTAATACATACAAAGTGTACTAGTACAGAGAGTCAAAATAATAGACGACGCTATTATCTGTACCCCGTAACCAAGACAGGCTTACTAAACTCTGTGCTACAGTCATATCGATAGTATGCCCATTTCCATCTAAACTGTGAACAAATACTTATATTCTACAAGAACCTAAAATTTGATCTTCTGTATCAAGCCTTACTCTACACACTAGATTAAATACTATACAGAATAAAGGACATCCATGCATAACATTAAAAAATGATATTGCATGCATTACTCATTTAGATTCTCATAAAATAAAAAACTAATTTTACTAAAATAAAATTAAATACTAAAAGTATGATTTTTAGTATACAACCCTAACAATCTCCTACTTATACTTAAAATCATGCTGCCATACATCTGACTCTATGCCCTCAACATGACTATCAAAAGCCTTAGCCGGTAAGATCTTTGTAAAAGGATCTGCAAGGTTGTCTGCTGATGTAATTTTGGTCATAGCAACATCACGCCTCTATACAATTTCTCGTACCAGGTGTTACTTACGCTCAATATGCTTTCCTTTTTTGTGGACTCTTGGTTACTTTGAGTTTGTAACCGCTCCGCTATTATCACAATAAAGTGTAATAGTCGACTGAACTGAAGGGACCACATCTAGATACAACAAGAACTTCCAAAGCCAAACAGCGTTCTTGGTTGCTTCAGAAGCTGCCACGTACTTGGCCTCTATGGTGGAATCAGTAATAGAGGACTGCTCGATACTCCTCTAACTAATAGCTCCACCTCCTATGATAAACACCTATCCTGAGGTAGACTTATGGGAATCTTTGTTTGGCTGAAAATCTGAGTCTGTGTACCCTAAAGGAACTAGACTGTCTGCCTGGTAAACCAACATATAATCCTTAGTCATTTTAAGGTATTTGATTATATTCTTTACCACAGTCCAATGCTTCTGCCATGGAATAGACTGATATCTACTAACCATGCCAATCGCAAAGTAGACGTCGAGTCTAGTGCAAAGCATAGCATACATTAGGCTTCCTACTGCCAAAGTATAAGGAACCGCCTTCATCTTTTCTATCTCATCCGGTATCTTAGGACACTGATACCTGGATAGAGTAATTTTATACCTGAAAGGGAGAAACCCTTTTTTGGAATCCTGCATGCTAAAACGAGTAAGGATATCATCGATATACTTTGCTTGTGATAAGTCCAACTCCTTTGTTCCTGATCTCGCACAAGCTTGATCCCAAGAATATAACTAGCTTCTCCCAAATCCTTCATATCGATCTACCCAGATAACCATACTTTTATCGTAAATAATGTCCCCACATAGTTTTCGATGAGCAAGATATTATTTACATAATGTACTGAAAGATCACCACACCTCTGTTACGCTTTTTGTACATATAAGACTCATTTGGACTCTGATCAAAATCATAAGACTTTATGGCTTGATCAAACTGAGTATTCCAAGACCTCTATGCCTGCTTAAATCTATAAATAAATATCTTATGCTTGCACAACATGTGCTCTTAGCCCTTCGCTATGAAACCGTTTGGTTGTACCATATAGATACACTGGTCAAGATTTTTGTTAGGAAAAGCTGTCTTGACATTCATTTGCCAAATTTTGTGATCAAAATGAGCAATAATGGATAAGATAATTCGGATAGGCTTAAGCATGGCTACCGACAAAAAGGTTTCCTCATAATTGATCCATTCTTTCTGAGTGAACCCTTTTACAACAAGCTTAGCTTTGAAGGTTTCAACCTTCCCATTTGCTCCTCTCTTCCTCTTATAGATCTACTTGTATCCAATGGGTTTTATCCTTTCTGGTGGTTCTACAAGATCCCAGACCTGATTAGAATACATAGAATCCATCTATGAAATCATAGCCTTTTGCTAAGATCTGCATCTTTGTCCTGAAGTGCTTCATTGTAGTTACAAGGTTAGGTATCCAGTTCTGTTGGGATCTTATCAAAAGACTCTCCCAAGAACATATACTGACCAGATTGATGAATAACTCTTCCACTATGACGAGGCACTACCTGTGTCTGTGTACTAGCAGTAACACGTTGTGCAGAATTTGAACCATGTGCATCAGCACCTTATTCATGATTTGCACCTGTCCCAATAATCCTCCCCTACGACGAGGCAATGGGATATCAGTTACTTGTGGTTCCTCTTCCACTTTACTGGTATTTTCTCTCATTTCTTCTAGAACAATTTTATTATTGGGCCTATGGTCCATAATGTAATCATCTTCTAAGAATCGGGTATTGGTGCTAACAATGACCTTTTGATCCTTAGGATTATAAAATAGACCACCCTTCATTTCCTTGGGATTCCCCACAAAGAAATAGACTTCTGTCCTTAGTTCCAACTTACTTGCGTTCCTTTTCAGCACATATGTTGGACACTCCCAAATCTGAATATATCTCAGACTAGGCTTATGCCCGATCGACAATTCTGTGGGAGTAGAGGGTACTGACTTAGAAGGTACCAAGTTCAGAATGTAAGTTGCTGTCTCTAATGCGAGTCCCCAAAATAAATTGGGTAAACCTAAATAACTCATCATGGACTTTACCATCTCCATAAGAGTCATATTTCTTCTTTCTGCTACAACATTCTGCTGCGAAGTGCCAGGTGCAGTCAACTGGGATATAATCCCTTCCGATGACAGGTAGTTCCTAAACTCTCCAAAGAGGTATTCCCCACCACGGTTGGATCGTAGTGATTTGATACTTTTACCCAGATGCTTCTCTGCGTCCACCTTGAATTCTTTGAATTTCTTGAAGCATTCAGACTTTTGGTGCATTAGGTAAATGTATCCATACCTTGAGTAGTCATTAATGAAACTGATGAAATACACAAAGTCACCTCTAGCCCGGATTGTCATAGAACCACATACATCAGAATGAACCAGTTTTAACAGTTCTTTAGCTCTATAGTCTTTGGCTAAAAAGGGCCTCTTGATCATTTTATCTTCTAAGCAGGATTCACAGACTGGAAGTATCTCAACTTCTAATGAACTCAAAGGTCCATCTTCTACTAGTCTATTTATCCTTTTTAGATTAATATGACCTAAGCGTAAGTGCCAAAGGAACGTTTAGTTCATTAAAGAAGGAAACTTTCTCTTATATGGTAAATTGGATATAATATTCAATTCAGTTAGTTGCAGTATAGGAGAGATAGGAGATACAACATACAAATCATCCACCAATGTACGAGAACAAATAAAATGTTTATTTTTCTGAACAACCATAGAGTCATTAAAATGAACAGTATATTTATCTTTTCTTAAACTAGAAATCGAAATTAAATTTCTTCTAATTGAAGGTACATAAAGACAATCTTTTAGAAGTAAAATTCTATCTCTACTAATACTGAGAGTGACATCTCCTACTGCAACTGCTGCCACCCTTGTATTATTGCCCATATGTAGGTATATTTCTCCATCACTGAGTTGTCTGGTTTTCTTGAACCCCTGCAAAGAATTGCAGACATAATTAGTGGCTTCCGTATCTACACACTAGGTATCGGTAGATAACACCGCTAAACATGTTTCAACCACCAGTGAACATAAATTATCTAGTTTATTCTACTTACTGAGAAAAATCGGACAATACTTTTTTCAATGCTCAAACTGGTTACAGTGATAGCACTTGCCTCTCGGCTTCTTCACACTAATTTTTAGCCCCTTAACAGCTTTTGGACCTGTACCTCCCTCTGTCTAAATTTTTTTCTTCTTCTTGTCTTTTGGCTTAGGGTAAGAACCTTTTTTAGTCACATACACAGAACCTGGCTTCTTAACAACATCCTCAACTGCTTAAAGTTCTTTAGAAAGTTTTGCCAATGAAAAGCTGAGCTTATTCACGGTAAAGTTCAAATAGAACTGCTTAACGCTATCAGGTAGTGACTGGTGTATGATATTGACCTGGGTTTTCTTGTTAATTTTAGCTCCTAGGATCTCCAGTTCATTCAGAAGACTAATCATCTTCAGAATATGATCCCTAACTGGGATATCTTCAGCCATGTTTGCATTCATTAGAGACTTCATGGCCAACTGTCTAGCAGCACGATTTTGATCTCCAAACATTTTTTTGAGCTTCATAATCATGTCGTAGGTACTGGGTATAGACTGATACTGATGCTGCAAAATATTTCACATGGAAGCCAAAATGTAACAACGAGCCATCTGATCAGCTTTTTACCACTTCTGATGAGCTTGAGTTTCTTATTCGATCACCCTCTCATCAGGTACTAGTAGATAAATTTCAGTTAATACAAACTTATTGTCCTCAACAGTTAATACAATGTCCAAATTCTTTTTCCAGTCAACATAGTTTGGTCCCGTAAGTTTGTTTTCTCTGAGTATAGACGCGAGAGGATTAAAGCCATTTTATTCTTGAGAATCAGATAATTAAAATAACCGTTAATTATGATGAGCAAAACTTTGAATTTATTTTAATTTGGTTCCTTCTTCCATTTAAAAAAAATTTGCCAACAGTCTGGTACCTTGTGAATAGCATGCCTCAATAGGAAGACATCTACTATCCATTGTTTGTCCAGACATAATAATTTCTTTTAATTTTACTATCTAGGCAACTAACCCCTACCAAGTAAAATTAAATAGCTGACATATCTTCGGTGCAGTAAATAATAGTAGTGACTCAGATGGAGAGAATACTATTTATTTACAGCTAAGTGTTAACTACCACTAAATTCCAAATCAATCGCTTCGCAATTAACTATTCAGATGGAGAAATGATCTATACTAACAATTATTCAAAATTATCCCTAAAGGAGGTTTGTACTGGTGATACCGTAATTAATCTATTCGATGGGGAGAAAGACCTTACTGCCAACGCGCAGGATTTAATTACATCGCCTACAAACTGGGGATGAAAATTGCAGAATTTATTTGTAAATAAATTCTTTTTCTCACTTAGTTTTTTATCTGTGAAAGAGTTCAAAATTTCTTTCCGTATACACGATTTCAAAAATTTCGGTTTACCAAATCATCTTTTCGTGTTTTAATACGTAATAAATAAAATTCGATGAATGCACAATTTTTTCTTTAGCTTTTCAGCTAACGTAGTGATTGAAAGCATTCAATTATTTTATTTTAGTTACACATTTTTCGAAAAGAATAATTTATTTAGATTAAATATTTTTCTATTTAATTAATTTAAAATTTGGAATTAATTTTTCTATTTTTTCAATATATCTGATTTAATAAAAAATCATCTTAAACGTGATATTTTGTAGAAAATAAAATATCTAAAGTTTTTTCATTTAATTTAAAAACAATTAATTTAATTTTTCTTTACAAAATATTTAATTAAAATTAAATTTTTTGAATTAATTAAATTAATAGGAATATATAAAATAGATATACATCATCCACGCAATTCATAAGAATAAAAATGCAAGATATGTATATATCTCCGTTTTATGATCAAATCGAAACTCTGAAGAGTTTCAGTCTCCTGTTTTGTAAATAAGCTGTAATAATCCTTTTCTGAATTAGTTTCTTACATCCCAATTGCATCAGGACTCTCTAATTTGTAGTGATATAAAAATATATCACATCTGGATCAAAATATATCAAAAAAGTCAAGCCAAGACAGCCCGGATCACCACCACCACCACCTCCGGCCACCAGCACTGCTGGCGCCGCCCAATACCGCCAACTTCAGGCGGCTTTTGTCACCTCCTCCGTGCTCTGTTTTTTACGCCATTTTTTTTCTAAAAAATATCTCTTGAAAATATTATTTTTCTGTAAAAAAAAATAGAACGAAAACAGCCCAAAAAACAGCCTTCGAAAGCCTCGAACCAGCCTACCGCCGCCCCTAGTGTCACCGCCTGCTGCCCACCGCCCATTTGGGCTTTTCCCATGGTGTTTTTGGCTCCCATTTTTATTGAAAAATAGTACAGATATCCAGCAACATGTTTCTTCGAAGAAAGCCTCGAAAATAGTCTTGAAAAAGCACCAAAAGTAGCCCCGAACACTTGCCTGTTGCACCGCCCATGGCCATCACCTGTTTGGTTTTTTCGCCACTATTTTAAGCTATTTTTGACACTATGTTTTAACTATTTTTAAGGCCTATTTTAAGGCTATTTTATACCTTAAAAAATGCTCAAAAACTTTTCAAAAAATAAAGCGAAAAACCATTGAAAAACAGCCTTGGAGCCATCGCTAGTGCCACTGCCAGTGGCTGTTTTTTCTAGCCTATTTTTGCTATTTTTAAACCCTTTTGTTATTGTTTTTAATGTATAAAATTTGCAGAAAAGTTTCCAAAAAAATTTCTTTCAAAACGGTACAAAAATCACCGCGATCCGTGGCCTAAAACACATGAAACCACCGCTGGTGTTGCCGCATGTTCTTCGTGTTCTTGGATATTCAACTTATTCTTTAAATATTTGAAACTAATATTTAAAAATAAATAATAGCTATTATATCGAAAACCTATATTCCGTAGGCTCACTTTTGATCTCAAAAAACTTAAACTATCACGATCAACTCTCGTGATTAAAAAAATAAATTAAATCATCATCCAAACCATTCAATCAAACATAAAAAAATGATGATATTAAAATCAGAATTAGGACGCCTGCAAAAAAAAATTAGCACAGTTCTAAATCTACCTGACCCCTTGATAAATTGCAAACAAAAAACAAAACGGCTTTGATATAAGTTATTGGAGGCAAAACTGCCAAGATCATTATTTTTGTAAATAATTTTTGATAAAAAATAATTGGATGAGCAATCGCTGAAATGGGTTCCAGATAAAACTTTAAATGTCGAATGATCAAAATAAAAATCTGTGTCACCACAATTAATTTAAATAAATACCTTTTCGGTCAATTCTTCAACTACGAACTTTTGATTATGAGTTGGAGCTTTCGCCAAACCTTCTACTATATTCCCTTATGCGATTCCTGAACGTAGTGTGGGTTACGATCTTTCTAGAACTTGTACTGACAAAACCTGGTCAACCTTAGTCTTGAAGACGAGTTATAAATTTGGTTCAGCTACCCGCATATTATAAGGCTACAGTTGGGATCTGGGGAGTAATTATGACAAAGACTTCTAGTGTAACCCAGATACCCATCCAGTGGTTTTCGCAATTAAGCAAACTTCACAGCGGTATCTGTAATTATGAAAATCTTACAGCAGTTTTTGCAATTTTCATAAAACACTAAATTATAGTTCACACCACTAAAGAACTGTAACTGCACTCTAAACTATAATCTCAAGACCATATTGCATTGAGCTCATGTTATTAAATACTTATCTCATCTCCTGCAGGTTTTGACCCGGTCAAAACATATAAGCTTTCTTAAGGGGGTTTCGTCAATCTCAATCTATCGAGACGTGAATTCTGTCGATAATTAATATTAACCATATAATTAATACCACTATCTAACTCATAGGAATTATAGACTCATATAAGATAGCACTCTCTAATGAATCAAAACAACATGTATTAAATATACGCAAATAATTAATTATTTTATGAATAAGAGCATAAGCATTCTCATAATAATCATAGGGTGTAAATTAATTTATATTGTCAATATAAAATTAATTACCCCAATGTGTCCCGTTCAATACATACAAAGTATACTAGTACAGAGAGTCAGAACAATAGACGACGCTATTATCTATTTTTCGTAACCAAGACAGATATACTAAAACTCTGTACTACAGTCGTACCGATGGTATGTCTATTTCTATCTAAACTGTGAAAAAATATTTATATTCTGTAAGAACCTAAAATCTGATCTTCTGTGTGCAAGCCGTACTCTACACAACAGATTAAATATTGTACAGAATAAAGGACATCCATGTATAACATTAAAGAAATGATATTTGCATACATTGCTCATTAAGATTATCATAAAATAGAAAATTAATTCTTAAAATAAAATTAATTACTAAAAACATAATTTTTAGTATACAATCCTAACATGATATTACTACCCGGGAGCTTGAGACAACTCGGCTGGAGGCCATGGAGTCTTTCGTTGAGTTTTTGACCCACTGGAGAGCCAAGATAGCAAAAATGACAAATCGACCCACTAAGAAGGAACAAGTGAGCTTGGTGGTAAAGAACCTGCTGCTGCAGTTCTGTAAGTATCTGATAACACAGTCGCTGATGATGTTTGAGTAGGTTTTTGATGCTGGGGTATAGATTAAGGATGCATTGCAGTCTGGGGATATTGAGAAGGGAGAATCGAGCCAAAGAGTAGCCAGGAAGCCTTATGTCAATAATTCGAACAATGCTGCCAACTCTGTAAATCGAAGCTACGAAGTGAACCTGTTGAATTCCGATTTGAACCAAGCTAATCCACCCATCCAACAAGCTAAACAAAATCAATCGCGCAACTAGAAGAGAACTTTCACCCAACTCACCGTACTATTGAATTCTATCTTGAGCTACTTGATTGAGTGGGGTCTCTTAAAGCCTTCGAAGCCGGCCCCACCACCAAATCCGTTGCCACAAAGGTATAATCCAACTCAGTACTGCGCCTTTCACCAGGGGCATAGTCATTTGAACACAATTGCATGAGGCTTCGACATGAGATTCAGAATTTAATCGATAACAAGGTGATTCCTCCACCCATTGCTGCTCAGAAGCCTAATGTGACTGCTAATCCTCGATCGAATCATGCTGCCCAATAGGATGTGAATCCCGTTGGAGAAGAGAGGGAATGTTTTGATCCCATAAAGTTCTTAGTTTCAATGATAGAGTCGACATCCATTATAGATTTGTTGTTCGGTCAAGAAGTGTTGATGATCAACGACCTTATTTAAGATTTGATAGATGACAGTTTTGATGATTTCACGATCTTTATCATTCATGAGGAAGAGGGTCCCCTTCCTATCGACGGTAATGATGATGAAAAAGATGAAGAAGTCAGGAGCTTGTGGGAGGATTTGATACACCTTGAGTGTTAGGAATGTATACTGAAAAACCTTACTTTTTAGGTTTTTTATTCTTGATCCCTGGCATATTAATGAGAAACATTGGAGATATTTTTGCATTCGTGGCTTCATATTTATATTTGTGATGAATGAATGCATAGTCCGTATATTCTGTCCAGTATTTGACTCGGTGCATGCTGCATG
>JAOTRH010155531.1:0-13077 GCA_034768845.1 Heliamphora exappendiculata | reverse complement strand
TAATGAATCTAAAATTGAATAGCAATTTATAAAATCCAATGCATGAAAACGTGAAGTAAATAACTACGCAGACAAAGGCATCGGTTTCCTTTAAATTATATGGAAAACCATAAAAACTTTTGCAAAATAATTGAGAATCAACATTAAAGTGGGATATGCATATACTTTAAACCAGGCTTTTGGAAACAATTATCCCTAGTAATTTGACTAAAATAGATATCTCTTTTCTTGTCTTTGTTCAAAGTAAGCCATCTTTTCCCCGAAACTTGAGATTGTCTATTTTGCTATTGATGAAAGATGAGTGTTTCCTTTCAACTACGTAGTTCCCTTCATTGCTTGATCCATTGGATCATGATGATGGAACTTATAAAGAGCATGCATCCATTATTCTTATACATTATAGCAACAAAATAGGGACCTAATTACCAAGGAATCAATTTCTTTTCCATTTTCCTTTTTAATGATTTTTTTGGCCATGGAACCACCCGTGATCGTCATAAAATTCATACCACATGATATTATGAAACATGAAATATAAACATTTATAGAGTAGGGAAACAAACACCCTCCCTGTAGAAGAACGAAAGAATGAAAAAAAAAAGCTTTTAAGTTGCTCAACGCGATAACTGAGATGAATTTGACCAAAAAGAATGTAACTGAGATAATGACAAAACTTCGATAATTTTTAGGATATGATACTATATGGAGCCGCATGACAAAAATAGATCGATCCAAGTTGTTCCGAATCTGATTGCAAATGGACGCCATGGTATTACCCCAAATAATGTCCAAATACTATATTTTGCTTGCCTAGGGCCTGATGCCTGTTGAACTTTGACATCAGTTATTTTCTTGCCACCACTATGAGAAGTGACTGAAGTAATTTAGACCATTGGCTAGCTATAACAAGAGAAAATCTTCACATGCAAAGCCCATTTAACGTGAAGCATTTCTGCATATGAGACATCTACTAGTAAAATAAAGGAAAAGATAAAGCCTGTTGAAACACTTCTGATGATGAGTTAACATCACACAAGCAATGACATGATATAGACTCCCTCCAAATGTGAAAAGTACCCACATCCAAACATCCATGGAATGGGCATGTGTATTTGCCATACAACGGTTCATAAGAAATATTGTATTACATTTCTCTATTATATGGTTGCTTCAAAATGAGTGAAGTGCATGATGTGAAGGTAAAACGAAACTTTACCTAGGGAATATATTCAAATATCTAGCCCAATTGATATCATTGGATTCGTGGAATACGTAAATGTGATCCTTAAGGCTCACAGCCGAGTCCACATAACATAGAAGCACTCGTACTTATATTCAAGTGCTAATTGAAGCAAAACTCATACTTATTGTTGGGGTTCACCTACCTGATCAAAGTCGAAGTACGTGGAGTCCATTTGTAAACACCATCTCATTTCGGGTCATCAAATTGAGAAGTTTGTAAAAGATTTCTTGAAAAATGGAAAAGAAAAAACAGAAACCAAAGAAGACGAAGAAAGGGTCAATTCTAATTCCATACTTGGCGCATTCTTCGTATATTTCAATCCAATCTCTGCTTGCACCACCAAATGTTTCACTTCTTTGAAAGTATTCTGCAATTAACCTCAAATTTCCTGGATGAAAGGTGCATAATTGAGTGAAATAACCAAAATTTAGACGAAACAATTTGAAGCAACAAAAATCAATAAGAACATAAATTTTTATTATCATCAATCACCACCAAATAAAACTGGTAGGAGTTTTGGCATATGTGCGTTACTTACGTAAATCAATATCAAAAAGTTTCTTGAGCCCAGGTCTTTGAACTTTCACAACAACTTTCACTCCATTATGTAAGACAGCCCGATGCACCTAAGAAAAAACTCCTCAAAACTCAATTAAAAAGACTAATCAAAAGTAACGAGAATAAAGTAAATGGCATCTGAAGAACAAGGCCGCGCTGCTAGTTTGCTTTAAATGCTACCAACATCCCTTTTTTTTGGGTGGTGTTGGGGAGGCTAATTAACTGCTGCTAGCATTCAAACATGAATAAAATTGGATGAAAACAGAAAACTAATATCAGGAGGCCTTTGGTCCAATGGTATGGGTGTCACTTTCCCAAATGGAAGGTGAATGGTTCAAACCTTGCCAAGTGCAACATGTTAGGTATGGGTGTTAGATGTGTGTATTTGCTGATCCAAAAAACAAAACAGAAAACTAGATCCAAGCATCTGCCAGTCGTCCACGTCTTACAGTGTGCTGTTCAGCAGAAGTGCAATACAAATACCTTCTAAAATTATTTAAATCTCCTTTTGCATGTGCATATAAATCTAATGACTGCTTTAGTTGTGTCAAATTTAAAATAAAAAAAAAGTGTCTGAAATAAATGAGTTTCAGAAACTGTAATTCTGTAACTCTCAAGGTTGCGTTTGGTATCATATAGCATAACATAGTTTCTGCTTAAAGAAAATGAACTCTTTCTCTCTCTCTGTCTTTCTCACCAAACATAGAGGCATAACAATAGTATAGTAGTAATGATTATAGTGGCAGTGTTGACGATAAAAAATAATAATAACACCAATAAGAACAAAAATTAGTGTGTGACTTCAAGTATAAATTGGCCTTTGTAAAATAGAATAAATTTCAATGCTACATCTCTAACGGCTTAATATATGCACATGAAGCACCTGACCAAGGCTTGCAGCTGCAATTGGACGGTCTTCAAACTCCAAAAACAATATGTCAACTGGAGCTCCCAATTCATTTGCGATGAAATCTTTTGCTTTCTTGGGTGAGAATGCAGGTACCCTATCCTGATTCATATATCAAGTAATTTCCATAAACAAAATGCACAAATGCTTGCATTCTCGCACATTATAACTAGTAGTTTTTTTTTTTAAAGCTCCTTTCAAGACTAAACAGGGAGAGACCAAAAAGTACCTGCAACTTGGCAAGCTCATCCACAAACTCGCGTGGAAATAGATCAGACCTTGTTGAGGATAACTGCCCAGCTTTGATAAAAGTTGGACCAAGCTGCAGCACACGTTCTCGTAACCACGAGGCAGTTCTTCTTCTTCTGTGTTTCTAAATACGGAAGAGTTTGTGAGTAATAAACACTTATTAGAGAACACAATTCTACTAAACAAAGAAAGTAAGCAGAGAAGAGACTTGGTTGACACCAGCAACATCAAACAACTGCTTACTAGTGAAAAGGGTATTACAATGTCAATAATTGTCATTAAGATTCAATCTAGCGACATAAAACAATAGTTTTTTTTGGATTGTCAATTTCACCTGTTTATTTTCCGTGAAACCTCTAAAGTATGTCCATTTTGCGTTGTCAAACAGAAGACGAACACGTAAAGAAAGCACAAAAGACCAAATATCCATAGTTCTCTGAGCATAGTTATAATTCTCAGTGGCCCAGCTGAAACCCTCATCTGAGGTAAGAACCTTTAGTTCTTCGTTTTGCGGAAGCTCCTTAGAGGCCTTAGTTTTTGTGGTCTTAACCAGGGGAGAAACAGTATCTCTCTTAACGATGCTTGCTCCATTAAAAACACGCTTCGAACCATTCGCTACCTCTGCATTATCAATTGATGTTTTTTTCTTTTTCATTACCTCACTTGTGGGCACCATTTTAGTCGGTCTACCATTAGTACCAAATTTAGTTGGTGATTCAGTCTGTTGCATTTTGACTTGAAACCATAAGAATTTATCAGTAGCATCTGAATTACATGGTTGCCTATCAAAATTTGAGAGTTGCTGAATTGAGATTGAGTTTGAGAAACTGAGATTGTCTACTGCCTTCCCATGATTCATCAAGTTCATACCGCTGCAATAGCAGCTATGACTAGCCAGTACTGCTGCCATTTAAGATAATAGACACCTGCATAAAAATATCAAACCCATCCAGATTTCACCATAAGCAAGGGAGAAAGCTATCACGTGTATATCGTATATAAAGCAAGAAACAAGCTTTAGTGCAAAGGGGAAAAGGAGGCTCGGAATAGGTTTTTTTGCACTTTTGATGCTGTGTTTTGTGCCTTTTCTCTCATGTTGAGATGGGTGTTTGTGTTTTGGTTTTGTTTCCATTCTTTAGCCACACGGACTTTGTGAGTGTTTTTCTTTGAAGCTAGGCTTTTGAAGTGTTTCTTTGTTTTAAATGATTCGCTCAATCATCATTTTGTTTACCCCTTGAAAAGGTATTTCGAGCATTCTTTGTATATCTTCTTTTATTTTTTTTAATAAAAAAATTGTTTACTTACGGGAAAAAAATTATCATAAAGATCAATCCCCTCCCCCACCCCAAACAACCAAAAAGAGAGAAAAAAAAAAACAGAGCATTATTGGGCTTCAAAAAACTAGCTAATCAATGAAATCACTCACTTGGGTTAATCAATTAACCCCAAAAGAACTCCTTGGTTAATTGCAGCAGAACCCAATTCCTCAAGTGTTTTCATGAGAGAAGAAAGAAGAAGAAGAAAGGAAAAACAAAAAACAAAAAACAAAAGGCTTGATATACTAGCATTTTAACTAATTGTTAGAAGGCTTACAGAGTAGATTCAGCGCTACAATTGAATCTTGTTCTTGATTCTCGAGATAATTGTTAGAAGGCTTACAGAGTAGATTCAGCGCTACAATTGAATCTTGTTCTTGATTCTCGAGATGTTGAAACACCAAAAAGTGGGTAATGGGTTGGAGAAAATTGGAACTAATTTTTGATTGTTTCAATGGGTTTTAGAGGGAGCGAGAGAAAGAGAAAGAACGTGATCGTTGTTGGATAGCTTCATACATGTTGTGCCTGTTTTTTAATAGTTTAGATTTTTAAAATAATTGGTAACTTTTAATATAGTATCATAGTTTTGATTATATGAGATTTTGAATCCTAAGTCATGTGATATTTATTTTTTTGTTATATTTATTATTGTGCACTATTTTTATAAGTATATCGATTGAGGTTAATTTATTTATCATTTCATGTAGGAGACACAATTGAAAATAAAAAAAATTGTTAATAGGTTGATATATATTGTTAAATTTATTTTTTAATATTTTAAAATTTTAAAACAATTAGTAATTACTTAAAATGGTATGAATATGATACAAGCGAATCGCGTGCACACATGCACTACTAATGCGATGGCGTATCCTTGTTTCCTTTTTCAGTTTATACATATAAACTAAGTTGTGTTTCTTTCCGTGTGTTCTGTGTCTCTGTCTGTTTCTTTGTTATTGACTTGGTCTAACGACAAAAACTGAAATGGGGCTCACACTGCGTGTACGCAAGCAACATCTCTACATCTCTACATCTTGTGCTGCGTTATGATTGGTGTATTTTTTAAATAATTTTTTATAATTTAATTCGTTCATTACATAAAATTCGTTGAGTTTATTCTTTAAGTGAAATTTCAAATTCATCTAATACCTGTAGTTAATTAATTGAGTAATATTTATTTAATAATATTTTTTAAAAATTATAATTTTTATTTATTTATTTATAAAACAATATTATGAGATCTTATTCAATTACTTAACTATAGTTATCGGATGAATATAAAATTTTACATGTTAAACAAACTTAACGAGTTTTACATAATAAATAAATTAAATCATAAAAAATTATTCTAAAAATACACCAAATAAGACGTAGTACAAACGTGCTGCCCTTTTGGACAGCGCTCTCCATGTCTAAAAGTTTAATAAATAAATTTCAATTAATTCTGTTATTTAAATACGTGTAAATAATTGAATTATTTATAATATAAATTGTCAAGCGTTTTATTAGCCCATTTGAAATTAAGCGGAGAAAATAAAAAAAATATTGGTTAATAATAAAAAAAAGAAAGAATTGTATTTTTTCTTTTATCTTGTTTAGGTAAATAAAAGAGAATTTTTTTTATTTTTCTCTTAGTTTACACGAAAGAAAAACAAAACTTACATAATTTTACTACACCAACACTGTTGTTAGAAGGCTAATATTAGATTATGTTTGGACTAATTCTTTTTTTTTTTTTGTAATTTTTTTGTTTTTAATAAATTGTTTTCGGTATTAGCTTAAAAGAGTATACTTTTTAGATTTATCTTCCGAGAAAATAAAAAATTAATTTTTTTATCGAAACCTAATAAAAGGTTCATATAAGGTGAAAAAAACAAACTTAGCAGGATTTTTTGCTTTTTTTTTGAAAATTTTAAAAATTAGTCTTTTTTTACGTCATAAAAGATTTAGTCCCATAATTTTTATTTTAAGAAATTTAGTCCTATTAAATTTAGAATAATTATATTATGTTTAATTTGTTTTTATTTAAGAGTTATCTTTTTCGTTTTGAACAAACGAAAAAATTCAAATAATACATTTATCAAGCCATCATAATTATTGGGAATAAAAAGTGATATATTTTTATTTAACTAATGTCTTAATTTTATGAACTGATAAATATATCACTTATTATATGGGACTATAACTGTGAAAAAAATTATTATGAGACTAAAACTCTATTATCATATGATAATATGATTTATACTAAAATTATTCTCTTTTTTTTTAATTTCTGTTTTATTTTTTGTGAATTTTTTTCAAAATTTAACCAGGCATACTTTCTAGAATCCTCCCATTACAAAAAAAATTAGAAAAATAAAAAATTTAATTCAAAATATAAAAAAATTCATATAAAACAAAAAAAAAAAACTCTAAAACATGTCAGAAAATTTTTTAGTTCAAACACGGGCTTAGTACTACAAAACACCAGCATTTGAGTAATTTTTTTTCCCCTCAAAATCTCTGTACTTTCAAAAAATTCAAAATAATGTTTTTAAGAGAATCAAATTTCTCTTTTTTTTTTCCATTTTTCTCAATTTCTTTCTTCTTTAGTTGTCTAAATAAGTAATTAAAGTAAAAACATAATTATTATTTTTTTCTGTTTTTTTACTAAATCACTGAATCTAAAAGAGCTGTAATTATCTATCATAAGAAACGTGCAGATTTTTTTTTTCTTTTCTTTCTCTCGACGGAAACGTGCTCTGTTTTAGTTCCTCCCCATTGCCTCCATTGTCTTCTTTCCATTTTTTCTTGTAGTTGACCATAGTAGCCTCCCTCCCTCCCTCTCTCCCTTCGGGCTGATTCTAAATACACCATAAAATAATATTGACTGTGGCGGAAAAAAACTAACATAGGGATTAAAATCAACCAAACACCCCCAACTATAAATTAGGAGTGACAAAACAAAACATGAGAGTCAAACCCACTCTCTCTCTCTATATATAATGGCCATTTGAGACAAGCAAACGTAGTTTCTAACTCTCATTCGAATGTTTTCACTTTTTTTCTTTATACCCAATTGACTTAGGCATCGGAAAATCTACCGTTGGTTATCTATTAGGGGCTTATTTTGTAGGTATCCAGTAGCAGAGCGTCCGTGGGTTCAATCGTTTTTACCATCGTCAAATTTTTAATTATTATTAAGAGGATAAGAATAATCTAAGTCCCGTCATTGACCATACATATATACTAAGTGCATTTATTTCTAAATATTTAAAATTTTATTTTTTTAATAATTATATGTATATTAACCAAAATTAAAAATATGTAAAAGAGTTCGATACACACCACAAAAGACCAACAAAATAATAGTAGAGTAAACTATCAAAATACAAAATCATAACAAGCATACAAACTCTCATAGACCGAGAGTTAATTAAGAAAAAACTTATTTCTTCTTACTTAAAACACGATTTTTTAAACTTATTTAAATAAATTAATTTTTCTCTAGTGATTTTAAGATTCTCAATTCTATTCAAGAATTTCTTCTTATTATCACCATTTGAAGACGGAGTCGTATAAGAGCCAACAAAGCTTCTATTTGAAAAGAACTTTGGAGGCATTAATTTGTGTATTTATATGCAATTTATTATCTAAAATATTCTCTTTCTTAATTTCTAAATTCTAACCCCACCCAACTCTTTTCCTACAATCACCTTCGTCTGTAACCTACTGCCACCTCCACTGTCATCTCCACCGCCACACTTTTTCTCTTTCTTCCATCAAACTCTCTCCTCTCTCCTCTCTCACTCTCTTGCTCATCTCTCTCCCGCTTGTCTCTGTCGCTTTTTATTTGTTCAGTTATGATAATTCGAACAGAAATTATTCGTTTGATTATAGTAATCTAAACAATGGTCGAAGATGGAAAAAAGGAGGAAAAAGAAAGAGAATGCACATAAACAAGGGAGGAGAGAGAGGAGCAACACCGAGAGAAAAGTGAGGTGGCATAATTTTAGGATTCCAAAGATTAAGGGTTATTGCGATAACTTGAATGAGGGATAAAATTATAATAAAAAATATTAATTTTGTGTGTATTTGAAGTCACCCCTCCCTCCCTAATATTTGTATCGACTAAGTCAACAAGGATAAAGAGTAAGGGCAAGTCCAATTGGTTTGATTAATGTTGCTGGAGTATTTGCCAAAGTGGGTGAAGTCTCTATTTGGACTATTATTTTATGCCATATTACAATTTGATAATGTTTGTAGTGAGCAATAATAAGGTTTTTAGATTGAATAAAAAAATATGTAGAGCACACCATTTCAGATTTTATCTCTTTAAGGAGGTACTTATGCATTTATTTGGGATGAATTGAATTATTAATCTTCATATAAAAAAAAAATAAGAGTTCAATTATCTACTCGGTGTAATTTACCCCTATTTCAAATTTTTTTCTTCTCTTTACTCAGCAATTAAGAATATTTTTTTAATTTTTATTTCATTCCTTATTCTATTTTAATCAAATTTGCTACAAACTATATTACTATATACGGAATCACATTCATTATTCTATAGTAGTAAAAATATTTGAGACCTTACATATTTTTCCTATCCCCCTTAATTGAAGGAATTTTTAAATAAAAATCCTATTAATTAAATATATAAAATAAATAGTCTCAACTAATATTTCTTTTAAAAGCCAATCTCCTTCACTTCTTCTATTTCCTAATATATATCTAACTAACTAGATTCTTCACAGGACTGACCCTAACTAATCGAAAACTCTAAACAGATATTTAAAAAATAATTTTATATATTTTTATATTTGTAATTTTAAGAAAAAAATATTATAAAAATTTAAAATGATACAAATACCATGTTGTTTCATATTTCATTAATATTCAAATTACAACCAAAATAATACCAAACAAAAATAAAAATTACAATATCACAATAAAATAAAAAAATTAAACCAATTGTAGGCAATAATAAGAATTTCAATTGATTTTTTTTGTTTCTTTTGGAGAACTTCTTTCAATATCTTCGATTCAAAAAACAAATCTCTCCAATTAATATCGAAAATCTTATCATACTTCAAAAAATCTTCATGAGACATCTTTTCTAAAAATCTTCATGAGGCATCTTTTCTAAAATTCTACAAATAAAAAAAAATAGACATAAAAAAATAAAATAAAATATTACAAATTAACATAGAAAATTTATTAATGCCTACAAGTGAAACTCAAATTATATAATAATCATGTAAATAAAAAAATAGATGTATAATTCAAACAAAAAATATAATTAAAAAAATAACATAACTTAAAAACATGTTTTATGAAAAAAAACTAGAATAAATAGTTTAAAATAAAATAAAATTACCTTTAGTTGACAGAAACTGAACAGGAAGAACCCAGAAAGGTCAGAACCGAAGAACCAAAGAATGAAGACGGAAACTGTCGCTGTCGCCGATCGTCGCCGTCGGCTCTAATAAGGCAATGAAGATGAAGCTTGAAGCAAATTTGCGAAACTGAAGCGTGAAGCTTCAAGGACCAAGGCGCCGTTTGCCGTTTGCGTTTCAAAAGAGGTTGTGAAGAGGGAAGAGCTGTTCTGTAGTTGTTCATATGAGTTTTAGATTTAGGGCAAATTTGATAAATTAAATTTGATAATGATGGGTTTAGATTTGGATTTGGGTTTTTTTCGGGAGTGGGCCTTTTTAATTTAATATATATTATTTTGGATTTGTATTTGGGTTCTTTAAGACTGGGTTCTTTCATTTTAACAGAATTTTAATTTTATAATCTTATGGAAAGCATATATAATAAAGTGTATTATTGGGACTCCATTTTTGTTTTATAACAAAAATTGAGGCCTAAAGCGATTGCTTTATGGCTATACTAGAGAGCCAGTCCTGTACGCAGCCACCTTTACTGTTTTTGTGAGATACTCTAGCCTTGCCGTCTTAGTCTCGCCTCCTTAGCTTTGCCGTCAATCTCTCTTTTTCTTTTTTGGCGCCGACCTTAATGACCTCATATCTACCGTCGACTGTTGACCACCAAACTTCTATCGTCGACCTCTCCTCTTACGTCGGCGCTGTCAACTCTTTTTCTCCGACGTTGTCTTCATCTTATTTTTCTTCTCTTCATCAACGGTGAGCTTATTCTTTTTGCCGTTTTTATTCTGTACTCAGAAATTTCTTAATTAAAATTCTTGTATTGAGAAATTTCTCATTTAAATTTTTTGTACTGAAAAATTTCTCAGTTAAGTTTTTGAGAACTGAAGAAGAATAAGAAGACGAAGACGGCTAGATTGTCTTCATCTTGTCTTAAGAAAATTTTCAATTAAATTTTTTGTACTGAGAAAATTTTCAAGTAAATTTCTAAAAACTAAAAAAAGAAGAAAAAGAAGAAGACAAAAGGTTAAGCATGGCTGGAAAGTCGCGGAGGTGGACTGGCCGATGGTGGTCATCGGTGATGGAGGAGTAGCTGACAGTGATTGGTGTTGGGGGGGAAGTAGCCGATGGTGGTCCAAATTTGGAGTCAATGGTTGATTTTAATGGTAGAGTGGCCGATGGTAGTCGCCGGTGATGGAGAAGTGGCGACAGTAGTCGGTGTCAAGGGGGGAGTAGCCGACGATCGTCGACAAGGCCTAGGATGGAGGTTTGGGAATCGCCGACGTTGATGGAGGTTAACTAGGATGTGTGGATCTGATGGTGATGGAGATGGGCTAGGGTTTGTTGATGGTAAGATCAGAGGCATGTGAAGAAACATTTAGGAGGTAAAATTATCATAATAATATATTCAGTTTAAAAGGTAAGACCTTAGCTTTAAAAAACTTTAACATTTGAACTAATCATTTTGCAAATCTGCTAAAATAAACTAATAATTAATTAACCATTAATTAAATGCAAGAACTAATTTGAGGATCTATTTAGTGAATTTGTTTAGGAATAAGTCTTAATTATTTTTTGATCATTCGATAAGGTCTATATTTTTAAATTTATAATTATTATTGACAAATATATTTTATATTACTCACTATAGAAAGATATGATACATATAATTTTGGATACGATATCTGTTCTTGGATAGTAAAACTTATTGTTTTGGCTTGATTCATTCATATTTTATGAAATTTTTGTGATATGTGGTGATTGTGTAATTTGTGTTGCTGTAGTCTTTTCGTTTTTTTTCACTTTGTTATCCAAAATTCTGTTAGTTAGTTTACATACATTTAAGTACTAATTATAGTTCGTAATATTACGATAAAATATATATTTTTTCAATTTTTTTATTTTGAAAATGAATGAGAGATTTTTAGAGAAATTTTATGAACGAGAAATTTTTTGGCGGTAATGATGGTAGAAAATGAGATATTTTTTTTATTCAGAAAATTAGTTAATATTTTTTTGAAAAAGTGAGACAATATTTTGTTACGAAAATGAGACATCTTTTTTTATATAATGAGACATTTTTTTGAACATATAAAGAGATTCTACTGTTTACGCAAATGAGACTATGTAGTTTATAGAAATGGTATTTAGTTGAATATGTGTTAATAATAAAAATTGAGATATTTTTTTATTTACAAAAAATGAGATAATATGTTTTTTTTTAGAGAAATGGGATAATATTTTAGTTACACATAAAAAATATTTTATTTCCTGCACAAATGAAACATTTATAAGTACACATAAGAAATGTCTCATTTTAAAATTTCACAGAGTTTTAAAATTTTATAATAATTTACATTTGGTCTTTATAATGTCAGCAAAAAGTAAGACTACAAGAGATCGAAATTAGTTCATGAGAGAGGAGCAGAACATCGTCTTTGATTTGCCTTATTTTTTTATTCTTCTTGAAGCCGATCGAGTAATTATTTTACATTTTTCTTCATTGCTGCCTCTGAAAGTTCACCCCAATTTTCTTTAACTAAAATTCTCTCCCTCCCTCTATATCTATGTATCTATCTATCTATCTATCTATATATATTGTGGGTGAATGTATCATGTATGTATCTTTATTTCTTCTCCTTCTTCCTAGTTCAAATCTCTCTCTCTCTCTCTCTCTCTCTCTCTCTCTCTCTCTCTCTCTCTCTCCATGTTTGTAAAGGTCCCAATTGTGGAGCGGCCTAATTAATAAGCTGGTCATTATGGTATCGGCAAAAAATAGCAATAATTCCTTTTCAAACATGCGTTTTTGAGGGGATTGCTATTAGAAACTGAGCACATTAATTTTTAGTATAATAATATGGAACGAGTCTTCATGAAATATTAATAATGGCAAGGTGAATTTCACTTATTAGTTTATTAGTTTATTTAATTTTGTAAATTTTTTTTTTAGTAAATTTTTTTTAACATTTAATCAAATTATTATACTTTTTAGATTCTTCTCATTAAAACGAGTAAAAAAAAGTAAATTTTATTTTATCAAAATATAAAAAAAATTCAAAAAAGATAAAAATATGCAAAAATAAGCCAATAAGCTAACTTCTATGGTGTTTAAGATAAAATAAATAAAAATAAATCAATAAGCAACATTTTCCTAAAAGGGCCAATAAGTTGTGACTTATCTCTATACTAGTATTCTAAATGGTAGCTATACGTGAAAAATTTATAAATTATATTTATTTTTGGTGGGTTGAATGAAAAAATTCAACAAATAAGATAATCACAGGCGCACAGGTGCTTCGTTCACTTGATTTCTGCAATATAGACTCTCGGCTGGCAGTCGGAAGGAGGAGCTCCGACACCTAAATTAGCTTTAAAATTGAAAAAATTAACCAAAATATTAAAGATATCAAGTTCCCCCGCTTAGCTGAGAAAGGG
>JAOTRH010155510.1:0-13079 GCA_034768845.1 Heliamphora exappendiculata | reverse complement strand
TATATATTGAATTGTTTGAAAAAATAATAATTTAACTAAATAATAAAATCTTTTTACTAAAAATAAAAATAAAATAAATAAATAAATAATTATTTTAAATAGACCACATCCAACATAATAGGCATCTCAGGACTAATCGAAGCCAAATGGGTATTTACATAGCCTTTGTTAAAGGTGTAATTTTGGTATGGTTCAATTCGGTCTGAACCTGCTACGCACTCACCAAATCTTCAAATTTTGTTTGGGGTCGGTTCAAACCTTGGAGGTAAAAAATTTGGACTCGAGTCGAGCTTTTAAGCGAGTTTTGGAAGGGCTTTAATTTTTTTATTTAATTTATATTTTTATTACTTTTATAATTATTTAGTTTATATATTTATAATATAACGTTAGTTTACTACTTTATTAGTAATAGTTAATATATTTACTTAAAAATTATAAACTTAAAATTTATTATATTAGACTATAAGTTTAAAATTTATTAGTTTATATATTATAAACTAATGTATTAAAATTATAATAATAAATTTTTAGGTTAAACTATAAACTAATTACTATTTTATTATATTATATAAATATAATTTTATTATTTTATTAGTTATTAAATTATAAATTATAAATTTATTTATTTATGATAAATTTATTAATTTATAATTTATAATATAATACATTAATTTATAATAAATTTATTAGATTAATATTAAATTGACTAATTTATTAATTATAAAATTAATTTATTATAATTAAAATTATTATAAATTTATAATATATTATTATTAATTGACTAATTAATTATTTATTATAAATTTTTAACTTATTTATATTACCATTTAGATGGTTTGGATGTGACATATATATTACAATTCAACGGCTGTGGTGGCTTTGAAGAAATCCAAAGGCTGTGAATGCTCAAACGCCTCACTGAGGCAGGTATCTGAGAAGGTGAGAAGGGCATGACACCGACGTCGCTCACTTCGGCGCTTCTGATACCACCGCTCGAACGTCGCCTCACTGACACCGCCGCTCGATCTGATGATGGTTTCTCAATCTCCCTCACCACCGCCTCTCTCTCTCCCCTCCGATCGTCTTCGCCATCTCCACAGCTTCTCACTCTCTCACTCTCAGAACCACCGCCTCTCTCTCTCTCTCTCTCTCTCATCCAACGACTGTCATTTGCGGCCCCGAACGGGTCGTCCTAACGCCGCAGCCCACCGTTGCTCGCACACCGTAACGCCGAACTCCGCAGCCCACCGCTGCTCGCACACCGAAGAAGCTAGATTGCACGCCGCAGAAGCTAGATCGCACGCTGTCACGCCGAATGTACTCATCTCATTCATCTCTGTTTCAAGGCTTTCACGTTATCACGCCGCACGCTATCACGCCACAGCATCGAACTCTCCTTTCTTTCTCTCTCTCTCTCTCTCTCAAACCTCTCTTCGGCTTGCATTTATTTAGTTTTTTTTTGTCCTTCGAACTCTCATAGATTCTTATTTTTTGGGTGTTGAAGGTACTGAGGTAAAACCTCTTTCTAACCCAGCAAATCGTGGGGCTTCCTATCGGATTTTGGATTTCTAACCTAAATAGAAAAATAGCAATATCGCACTCTTTTGAATTTATGAGGTTTGGTGGGTTTCTATGTTTGGTGATTTTTTTTTTGGGTTTCACAGTATTTCCCAGTGGATTTGGTGGGTTTCTATGTTTGGGTTCCACAGTGTTTCACGCTGATTTTGTGGGTTTCACAGTGTTTTTGGGTTTGTTAAATTCTACATACACTTGGGTTTTATTCAATTTTCCTATTGAATTTTTTACGTTATGATTGTTGTGTGAAATGATTTGATTTTAGAATAATTTTTTATTTTTTCATTTGAGATTTAAATATGTAATAACTTTATGCATCAAAAGGTTTTAATAACCCTTTTTATGTTGATTATATAAATTTTTGTTTACACTGTAATTTTCTAGAAGAAGTTAAAAAAAATTTTGCATTTTTTTTTCAAATAAGCCAATGTTGCCAATCAGGGTTTTAATGTTTATTATTTTGAATTTAGAATCTAGATGATTGGCATTCCAAAGATTTATGAAATCTTTTGTGTATATTGGTTATATAAAAAGTTTTGGGAATCAGATTAATGAAAATTTATGAAAGTTGTGAATTCTCAGTTTCGGTAATCACAAGCTTGAATTTGATTTCATTTTCAATTTAATTTGGTAATCAAATTCAGTCTGAGTTTTGGTAATCAATTTTAAAATTTTTGGTAATTAGATTTTTTTTGAATGCTGATTCACGATGGAAAAAAATATTTAAGAAACTTTTTATTTTATATTTTGTTTGCATTACATATAAATTTATCTATTTGGGTTAAATTTATAAATTTATCTATTTGGGTTAAATTTATAAATTTATAAATTTATCTATTTGGGTTAAATTTATAAATTTATCTATTTGGGTTAAATTTATCTGTGTTGTAGGTGAATAGATCTCGCGTGAAAAAAAATTTATTAGTAGATCTTGTGTGATAAAATTTATTTTTTTGAATTTTTATCTGAAAATTCTTTATTAAAATAGACGAGTAATTTTAAAAAAATAGTGATAGTGTCCTTGGCACGTACAATACTTAGTTTATATTATATATATTATATTTTATTTAATTATTAGTTTATTATAAACTTATTAGTAATTGATAAATTTAAAGTTTATATTATTATAAGTTTAATAATTAAATATAATAAGTTTGAATAATTAAAATAATAAAATATAATATAAATTTTATTAATTAAAAATTAAATATTTTTAATTATATTATATTTTACACATTATAAATGTATTGTATATTTTTAAAAAATAGAGAAATTACATTACTATAGGTCAAGTATATTTCAATTAGGTTGGCACATACAAGTATAACAATTATTTATATTATTTAATTTTTATTTAAAATATATTACAAATGAAATAAAAATTACAAATATAAAGAAATAATATTTACATGTGTAAAAAAAAAATAGTCTGAACTTGATAATTCTGCAAACGTTTCACATGTGGTAGTCATTAATTCTTCAAACGTTTTACTTTTAGTTTTTTTTCTCGTCCATTAGTTTTTTTTTCTCGTTCATTTTTGATTGCTGCGTAAATTATGTCTTGTGTAATTATTAAAACTTGTACCATCTCCGAAGTTAGTCTGGATCTGTAGTCGTTCAACATTTATTCACCTATATTAAAAGCTATTTTCGAAACAACTGGAGAGACAGAAACTACAAGTATATCGCGAGCTATCGCGTACAATACAGGTCACGACAACTCGTGTTGTTTTTAATAATTTAAAATATCAACATTATTTTCATCTAAATTTTATGCAGTATCAAAATAACGTTAGAGTTCTGTGATAGAACTCCTATGAATTTCAGAAAGTTGTCTAGCTTTTATTATAAATCAATTATCGTTACGATTTCAAAATGAAGTTCTACACGCGAGTTGTGTTGATTGTGGTATTATATTAGTTTTGTATTCATCATATAAACTTTTAAGTATTTCATTTAAGTATTTTATTTATTATTTCAAGTTGGTTTGTATCACCATAAATATTTTTTTAAAAATATTGTAAACTAATATTTTTACTCATAAGATCTAGTATGAAAGTTATTCCAAAAATATGTATTATTTCGTTATAATATTTATCAAATTTATCTTTCGTACTAAATATCATCTGATAATAATTTACATTAATTAAAAATTAATTAAATATTACGGTAATTTATTTTAATTGCAGTAAAATTAATAGAACAGTAGGAGTGTAAATATAAAAAAATAATTTCGTTACTTGATAAAACATTTTATAAAAATTTTTATATACATTTAAATTATTCCAATCACTAAGCATTACTGGAGTAAAATTAATTTTTATATTCATTTTAAAAAATAAATTAATTATTATTTTTATTTTATTGTTAGTTGTAATATAATATATATCGAGATTCACCTAGTTTTTAAATCAAATTATAATTTTTTACATTTTATATTTTCTTGTTGACATATTTTTTTATATATATATTAATTCTTCTAGCACTACTATTTATACATTTTATTGTTAATCTAACTCATTCAAGAGATTCAGTGTAATATTTAAGTTATTTTTTAACAATTAAATTTAAAATATATGCCAAACAACAAATATGAAATAAAAAACTAGATAATAGAAGCTGATTACATTTTAAATAGTTAAAACATTTATTATTATAAGAAGTATTATCTAAAGTAATAGAAAATATTTTTGATGTAATGCCCCACGAAATTAGTTCTTACTCAATAACTATATCTAAAGATTGATCAGTATAGAAAAATCTTATAGTTTAAATGAAAAAAATTATTTTACATAAATTTCAATCATTATCTATAAAATATGCAGTAATACATTGATATTCTTGTGTATTTCTAGCAGTTCATAAATCAAAAGTTAAATGAATTTTTTCTTTTAAATTTGTAAATAAATCTATCAACTCGGTTTTAATTTCATCAAATCTTTGTAAAATTTTATTTCATATAGTATTTTTAAAAAAACGTTAAAATTGATGAACAAATTCGCCTTGTATCATATATTTAAATGTTGGTTGTTCATTCATTGATAATAGTTGTTCTTATTCTATTATATAATCAATAACATAATTTTGTACGCGAGTAGTATCATATGAAAAATTAGTGATATTACCAGTTGGACCACTACTTATCTGTATTTGTGAAGTAAGATTAAGATGTGCATTTTTTAGGTGACTATCAGAATATCTACGTAAGTGGCTAATGCCACTCGATGTGTTATCAAAAAGTAATTTATTACAATTTATATTTTTTTTTAACAATAGCGGTGTCCTCAGTATTTTTTTTCAAAAAATTTTTAAAAAAATTCTCATACATTTGAAATCTTTTTGCTAAATGAACCTACATATACAGATGTACCAACAGATGTTGATAAACTAGTTGGTAGATTAGGAATAAAAACAGGGAGAGTGGGATTAGAATCAGTATGTGAAAATGTGAAAATATTTTTTTCTTTATCAACGATAATATATTTGGATTCATCAATAAAATAAAAAAATTATTAAATTTTAAAGCAAAATTGATACATTAGAGAATAGATAATAGAAAAAGTAACTTACAATTAAATTTTAAAAATAAAATAAAATTTAATTTTTTTAAAAAATTAATTAAAATCTAAAAAATGTATTGAGATAAATTAAATATTATAAAAAATAAATTAAATTGCAGAAAATAAAACAAACCGAATTAACGAACTCCGATATTTAATCTTGATCTTGATCGATTTGTATTTTGATCTTGATCTTGATTCTTGATCTTCATTTCTTGATTCGCCAACAATTGCACCAAACCTGAATATTACCGAATTTGAATATTGCTAATTCACGAATCACCGATTAATTAGAGAGTAGAGAGTAAAAAATTGTTTGAATGAAATTAGAGAGGGTAGGAGACCATATTTATAGGAGTAATATATAATTTTTTTTAAAAAAATTCAAAAACTAGCTGTTGGGCCGAGCCCAACAGACATTTAATCTCGACCTTTTATTTTCAAAATAAAGCAATTCGGGTCATTCATCCAATTTTCTGATCATTGGTAGGCCTCGGGCCGGGCCCAATGGATACTTTCTGGGCAGGCTTTTGGACCGCGGGCTAGACCGACCCACGAGCTTGGAGGGACCCGAGGATGGGGGCTACAAGCTCGGACCTTGATCGAGCCCGACCGGGCCTACACAGTAATGGACCCCGAGCGGCTCCCGGGCCGCGGGCCGTTTTTACACTCATAGCCTTTGTGTAAGAATTCTAATTAAAGTAAGTTTAATTTATAATGAATGGGATCCACACCTCAAAAAAAGTAAAAACTATTATTTAACCTAAATTTTAAAATTATTTAAAAGAGTTTGATTGAGTTTATGATATAAAAAAATAATGATTTTTAAAAAAATAAAATTTAATTTAATGAATCTTTAAATGTAAAAAGGCTTAATGGTTCGAATCCATTATGGCACTGCAACGGTGAATTTATATTAATCATAGACTTGAATTATTTACTCACATAACGTATATTATAGTTACAAACCTTAATAGACTTGTCAACAATGAGATCTAAACTTGGCATAAACTACTTTTGGCGGCACAAGTTGTTCTCAATAAGTTTGACACAACCCATACTCACAAAGCATAACTTATTTGGTGTTTAGATCACATTTAAAAGTTAAATGATGTATAACTCAATATTTGCAATCACAAAAAATAAATATAAAATTAAGAGCTATTATTATATTGAATAACCAAAACTCGATAATGGTTAATAATTTTGATGATATCAATGTTTTTCTATTATGGTAATCCCTATTTAAAAGTATTTCATGATTTTTGGTTCTTTTTTTATCAAGATCTCTTTTGAAAGACTTTGAAAGTCCAAATACATCTAAAATCATCTTTTGATCAAAGTCTTTATTCAAATCTCTTTTAAAAAAAATTCAAGTGTTCAATTTAAACATAATTTTCTCTTAAAATACAATAAAAGTGTCAACACAAACACAAAAAGGGACACATAGAGAGTGTCTCGCTCTTTCCACGATCCAAGACCAGTGACCCTCTACTCATGTTCCACGAGTCTACTGTGAAAGATGTTACAACCCTAGATTTTGATAGCTAACCCACATAAATCAAATTTTTTGTCAGACTAGGTACATGTCTAGCATTTTTAACTTCAGAACTGATCCATTTATCTGAGTGATCTGTATGCCACCATTTTCAATAATACTACAAGCTTCATCATCCCCAAGATATACTTTATCAAATTTCATCTCCACATAATTACTGATAATATCCATGCGTGGGATAGCATGGAATAATGCACTAAAGTCCACGATCCATGACTCACTACAGAAGTCTATTCACGGTATTCTTACCCCTCAATTTGTGTCATCTCGCTACTTCCTCGGTGCCTTACAATTTTTCTTGAAGTGCCATTTCTTACCACAGTTCTAACAGCCACCGAATTTTTACTCGCCACCCTACGAATGTGATCTTTCCCATAACTTGAATATGTGATTTCCACAACTCTTCTGATTTTTTATGTCATTCTTTCTCCATCTTCCTTTGGCATTCAAAACTGGCCCTGATGTTGACCCATCACTTGTAGTTTTTGTGTGATTCCTCTCCTAAAATAAATCTGATAACATCCTTCAGCTTCAATTTTGCTGATCCTAAAGAATTACTATTTGCTACTATCTAGCCATTCCAGCTTTTTTTTTTGGCAAACTAGACAAGTGGATTAGTGTTTTGACTTCATCATCAAAGTCAATACACATCAATTTTATCTAATTTGTGATGGTATTAAAATTATTGAAATGTTTGGCAACGATAACATCATCCGCAATTTTCAAGTTAAATAGCCTATTCATCAAATATACCTTATTTGATACTAAGAGTTTTTGTACATCTTTTCCAATGCTTTTAGTAAGTCTGCTGCTGTTTTCTCCTTTGCGATTTTGGGCATCACCGATAGTACGAGGCTTAATCGTACGGTCCCCAAAATTTGTGATATAGTACTTCTCATTCGTCCTACGAAATCTTTTTGGCTTCTCCCAGAACAAGGGAAGAAATAAATCCTTCTACAAAAAACAACTTCGATCTGCATCCTCTCGAGGGCAAAGTTTGAGCTGTTGAGCTTCTCGATCTTGATCTTTCTTTCTATTGCCATGTTGCATCTTTCAACCTCAAAAAATCAGAATTCTAATATCAGTTGTTGGGAATTTTGGTCACAATAATGCCACCCACAAGTCTTTGAATCACGTACAAGCCACACTAGAATAAACGAATAATAAGAACAACCACAAGAACATATTACACAAGATTTATGTGATTCGGTAATTGGTACCTATGTCCATGAACTCACAAGTTTCACTATTGTTGAGAAAAATCAAATTACAATACTGTATTTCACTCAAACCTAGGATTTGGAACGAAACCCCATTATATATGCATTAAAAAACAAAGATTAGGGTTAAAAATGCGTAGCAGTTTGCCGCACTCCGTTGGATGCCTGTTTGAATGGAAACCACATTGTCCTATTATGTTTGGGCGCCCGTTCAGACAAAACCCATGGTTCCCCATTTTTGTCCAATTGCCCTTTCGAATGAAAACCATACTGTTGAATGGTGTGTAGACCTTTGTCTGGATGGACCGGACCAAAAGAGTTTTTCTTCACCACTTTTAACAGAAGGTAGTAGGTGGATCCCAATGGGTAGAAATGGTGGTCATAATTGATGGTAATGTTAATAACTAGCAACGGTGGGTGGAAGTAGAAGTAATTAAGGAGGCGTGGTAGATAAAGGTGGTGACCGGTGGGAGAGGTGTTTGGTGGAGATGGTGCCCGGAGATTGTGATTGTAGGTGATGGTTCGTGGTGTGCAATGGTAATACTAACAATAAATATAGATGGTCGGAAATAATTGATGAGAGATGATAGAGTGAACAATTGTTTTTAAAATAAAAGAAAATATATATATTTTTTATTTACATGACATTAGTAAATTTTAGAACTATTTTTTTTAAATATAAATAATTATCAAATCTATTTTTATTTTTAGTTTATAAAATTTTTAAAAATAAAAACAAAAAAAACAATAAACATAAAATGTTACCACGTAATTCTGTCTTGGCAGAGCACCATTCACAGATGGCACTTTTTTGCTTTTATGGCTTGGTCTTTGATAGAAAGAGGAGAGAAAGAGGAGGAGAGAGAGAGAGGGTCAAGTTGGAAAATTATTAAATATTTTTGGAGTGTTATATAGGTATTGAAATATGATATTTTTAATAAATAAATAATTATAATTTATATAATATAAAATATTTTTTATTTTTTAATTATTTAATAAAAATAAGTCATTATATTACTACCATAAAATTTATTTTCACATATTACGTAAATTTACCAAAAATGAATCATTATATTACTATCATAAAATTTATCATCACATATTACGTAAATTTACCATAAAATTTATCATCACATATTACGTAAATTTATCACGTAAAACTAATTACTTAAATTGGCTTCTGTGACGTACAGTGTACTTGAGCAGAGAGATATATCCCAAAGTTTTTCGGAATCGCTGACCAAAGTTCTTGGGGTTAGCACATGGGCAAATAAATTATAGGATCATATTTATTTTAAAATTCATTAATATTTAAATTTTATTATGAATTTTAATTTTAATTTTTTCTTATAATATAATATTTATTTTGCATTGTTATTTAGTGCAATTTTTTAAACTCTACTGTGAGGACAATAAAATATATTTTAATCCTTAATGTTTGCAAAATACATTGGCTACTAAATTTTATATGTTAGTAAAATTCTATCGACATTGAAACTTATCTACTGTGATTATAATTTTAAGTAAAAATTATAATTATTTATTAAAATTATAAATTCATAATTTTAAATAGTAAAATTTGTATTTATTAATTTAGAATTAGAAGTTATAAAAAGATTTATTTAGATATTATATAATTTTTTACTAAATTATAGGTTAAAAGTTAAAAGTTGAGAACATACAGGCACCCACGATGAGCTTTTGATAAACTTATATAATTTTAATATAGTTGAATTTAATAGCATTCGAACAATTAATTTTTTTCCAAACTTAGGGGGCGGGCAACTACCCTATTTGCCCCTTCGAATTTGTAGGGAAAGGGTCGAGTGAGGCGCACAATGGTCCCTGCCTTTATGGAAGGGGTTTGAAATGATGGAATGTATATTTTAAATAGATTTTTAGTTAAAAATTTAAAAAATTAAGTTTTAACGTTTAAGATTTATTAATAAAAATTTTAATGTATGAGATTTAATCGCATATAACATAGATAAATTTATATGTAATGCATACAGATAAATTTATCTGTATATAAATTTATTTCTCATCTTATTTTATGCAAGATAGATAAATTTATTTGTACATTTTTAAAACATGTATCAAGTACACATATAAATTTATCTATCTTGTATAAATAAACAGACAGATAAATTTATCTGTATAAAGAATACTGTGGCTTTTCAAAACACGTGTAAAACACACAGATAAATTTATCTATACACTTATTTATGTAAGACAGATAAATTTATGTGTGTGCTTTTTTAAAATACGTATAAAATACACAGATAAATGTATCTGTATGATTTATGCAAGATAAATAAATTTATTTGTATATTTTATATGTGTTTTAAAAATACACAGATAAATTTGTTTGTTCTAAAGTCTAATTGGATTTCGCGTATTAAAACTGGACCTTGCGCGTTAAAAATTTTGTTGGTAGATGAAAAATAAAATTACCGCTATTTTAAAGACAAAAGTTTAATTTTTCGTATTTTGAAATTATATCGACTCTTAGATTTGTCTATAACGGGAGGGCAGGCGAGCAACACAATGGTCTCTGCCTCTATGATAGAGATTTTGGAAGAAGAAAAGTATATTTTAAAATTATATAATTTATTACCTTACCAAATTAAATAAAAAGTACACTATTTATTTAGTTAATTACTTTCTTATTTTCAGTCTTGCTAAATTGTTCTTTTCTATTTTTGGTGAATCTTGATAAGTCATCAAAGGATTTGTATGAATAAATAACTAGAATTCATTACTCATTTAAAAGTATTATATGGTGAAATAATATTTGATTAATATGCTGATAAAGTTTTAAAAAATCTAATATTAATATACTTTTGGATGTTGAATTTGCTGTTTTTTTATTTTAGTACATGCTCCAATACTACTGCATATTGTAATTAAGTTTGTGTTTGGACTAATTTTTTAAAAAAAATTTTAATTTTTTTTTGTAAAAAAGTAAATGTAAAAATATGAGTAAAAAGTTAACAGAGGCTAAATCAGTACACTTTTTAAGAGCTTTTTAAGCAAAAAGTTTATCAAAAAAGTTAAGCCAAATATAGGCTAAAAAAATACACAAAAAATACATGAAGCGCTTGTTTGCTTGAGAATGTGATTTTTTTTTAAATTTTCCAAACAAATTTACCTACCCTTTTATGGTTAGCTTTTTTTTAATATTTTATTTTATGTATTTATAAGATAACCAAGCAAAATTTAACTAACTAAAAGATGTGAACAAAATTACTAGTAAAATGTAAAGTATGTTGAAGTATTAAAAAAAAGAGAGCTCATGCCAATTGTTTCATTTCGTTAGCTTATTTTGGGATAAGTTTCATTAAAAAATATATATTTTATTAGGTCTTTTTATCTTGTTATTTACCAAAATTATTCTTACTTTAAGATTCTATTCGCGTTATCCCAAATCTCCCAACATGGTAACCGTTATTCTAAATTTTTTGTCGAAATAGAGAGATATGTGTCTCAACTGATTTTTTAATCTTTAAAGATATTAACTCTAAGTTCTTTGTGACCTTGTTTCATAAATAACTTATCGATTCATCTCTATCGAACGGTGAAGAATGACTCTGAAGAGTAAGTAATGAAAATTGAATATTGCATTTTTCATTCGCGAACCCTAGGTGCGATAATCTTGGCATTTAGCATTCTCTTCGTGTTTCGAAATCGTATTGGGGGTTTTCATTGAACTCATTATGTAATATTTACCTCATATTGTTTTTGATTTTCACGTTGAACATATATTATGATCGATTTTCTCATTTATTTCGTCTCAGACTGAAATGATAAATTATATTACTAAATTCTCAATGGAAAGTATTCTCATTGTAGTGTGTTGACATTTATAATGAGAACGTTCTCATTAAACTGTGACAATTATAGTCGTAATTTGTCATTAACTATTAAATAAGAATGTGGCATAGTGAGAATGGTCACAATAAGAATATTTTCATTTCTAATTGTAATGTGTTATCATCACAAGAACTAATCATTACAATAAAAATTTGTATAAGATTGCACTGTATTCTCATTCGCAAATAAATTCTCAATAGAATGTGTTAAACTATTAAAAGATAATGTGGCGTAGTGAGAATGTTCATAATAAGAACGTTCTTATTAAACTGTGACGTAATGTCATAAATTAATTTTTATTGAGTGTTGATTTTTTAAAGATTTTTCTACTGAGAAAATTGTAAAAATAAAAACATATTGCAATGAGGACTCATGGGAATGTTCTAAATGAAAAGCGTTCTCATTATATTCTTATTGATATTTGTAATGAGACTGTTCTTATTAAACTGTGACATTTATAACTGTATTTTGTAATTAAACTATTAAATGAGACTGTGACTTAGTGAAAATATTCTCATTAAACTGTGATGTAATGAAAATATTCTCATCATACAATGAGAAATCAAATTCACATTAGGGATGTACTGTAACTGCGAATTTATGGCATTACCAAAATGGTATTCTCAAAGTTTAGACTGAAATTTACCAAAATTCAGAATGAAAATAGAAAAGCTCATAATGGAATTTACAAAAATTCAGAATGAAAAAGTTCAGAATAAAATTTATGGCGTTACTAAAATTCAGAATAGAAAAGTTAGGATGGAATTTATGGCATTATTATATACAGAATCTCTTGGTGTTAAATATAATATTTCAAAATTCGAAATACCATATATGATATATATATATATATATGAAAAAAGGTATTTGCGTATGATATTTTGATAAAATTTGAAAAAAATGATCTATTGGGTTATTCTGTAAGTAATTGTGACATATTCCAAAACAGATTCTTAATATAGTACTTATAATTAATTATTTCTAAAAAAATAGTAATTTAGTCAATATATTTTAAAAGAATAGTCTCTTTCTCTAAGCTTATATTTGGATTACTTTTTTTTTAGGTTTTTAGATTTTTTGGCTTTTTTATAAAAAAAATAAATATAAAAAAATGTAAAAAAAGTTTTAAAAGCCACGTTAAACCAAACCAGTTGACTTTTTTTGGCTTTTAAACTAAAAAGCTCCTAAAAAAGCTAGTCCAAATACATCCAAAGTGCCATTTATATGGAAAATAGATATATATTTTACTTATTTGAAGTTCAAATGATCATTAATTGGTGTTGGTTCTTCAAT
>JAOTRH010155498.1:0-44707 GCA_034768845.1 Heliamphora exappendiculata | reverse complement strand
TAATGCAAATTTTGTTTTCAAGTTTAGAGGTTTCACTTTTGTTTGATAAGCAGTAGAGATTCATTTCATGCCTTGTTAGGTTTAGAGATTTTGTTTTAACTTCTATAGTTGCATATACTGATGATATAAAGTCTTGCTCTCTTATGAAATTATCGAATTAATTTAGGATGTGAGTTACCTGTTATTGTATACTAGGGGATAACCCGTACCTAAAGGCACTCCCAACCAAATCTGATTTCCAACCAAAACTTATCCAATTTTAATCCCAACCACCAATCTGCATAACAAAATAAAAGATAGAAAAAAGAACATGGCATGCAAAGCATAACTTACGATGAACAAATCATATTTATCAAAATTAAAGTTTAATAAAATTAATTTTAAAATCTTTGTTAAGAGCAAAAAGTAAATAAATTATTGAGACGGCCAATTCATTTGAGTTAGTAAACATAAATCCCATGATCTCACTGAACTTAAAAGCACTTTTTAGTATAATTGGATCATAACTAAGCCACAATGTCCAATCTATATACCAAAATTAGATACTATGTCTTTACAGTGTTGTAAAAATTGCATTCACTCTTACCAATATTGAGGCAGCAAACAAAACTCACCCAAACGACATCAAAATCCTATTTGCATAGAGTAGACAAACATTTGTTTGAGGATTTGTGCCTGAAGCATTCACTGGCACTCTATTTCCAATAGTATCAAGTTTATAACTGCATAAAATACTAACAAAAAATGATTAGAGAAGCTAATGTGTACATTTTTTAGTCTAGGTTTTGTTGGCATGTTGCCAATAGTGGCCTCACTGCTTTGGGTTTGCATTAGTTTGGTAAGTAGATAGTTTCCTACTTGGTTGGAGATATATCTCTAACATAGCTGCTATTTATTGTAAGGTTTCAATATAGAATGTACTTAACTCAATGGAAACATCATCAACAACAAACAAACAAACAATTTATTGTCAATGAGATCCTGAATTTTATGGCAAAGTCTGAGACAGTTGTCGGCTAGGTGTCCATGGCTTTGATGGTATGAGCAATATTAAGTGGGATTGTAACGTAGCGTAAAGGGTTAAGAGGCGGCATTAGATCAATAAGCTTTATCAGCCCTTTCTCGACAAGTCGATTCATAGTCATGGTTAGAGAGATATTAAAGGGAGTAAAAACTCTCCTTGGCATTTTCGACTGCGACAACTGGTTATTTCTGGGAAGAGGTGATGAAGGTGGAAAATTAGGTTGATTTGATTAGGGTTTTAGCAAATTCACCTCGTTAGAGCGAGATGCAAAGTTAGTCAAAGAGGTGGGATGGCTTTGGTTGTTGGATGGGTAAAGTTTTCTCATATTTTGGCTTGGCTCAGCTCGGCCTCATCGATATCACCAGACTGCATTGCATCTTCTATCTGAACCTGGCATCAAACAACTGCTCGAATGTGGAGAGCGGCTGTGTGATCAAATAATGCTTCATAGGAGATTGGAGATTCTTGACTAGAATCCTCACATGTTCCTTTTCTGTTGGTCGATTTGTCATTTTAGCCGCATTTCCCTTTCACCTAGCCAGAAAGTCTACAAATGACTCTCTGCTTCCTTGATGAGTGGTCTCCAGCTCCCGAGTGATCACGTTTGTGGCACCAAAATTTTGAGAATTTTAGTTGTTAAAAAATAAGGAATTTAAAGAAATATTTAAAAAATATGTTAATACCTTGAAAGCCAAATTTTAAAAATTCCTTCTTATTAAAAATTTATTGGCCATTTGGTTTTTTAGAAAAACAAAAAAAAAATTTGGGTTACTGATCTTCGAAATGTTAACCAGAGAAAAAAGGTTCGGGGGTCAAGGTACGAATCGAGAAAAGTGTTAGGCACCCTATTCGCCCAACTGTAAGGTTAGCCTCTGTTAATCATCATTAATTCTTTAATTAGATTTCTCAATTGCATGCAAATATAGAAAATGGAGGCAAAAAGAGAACATTTAAAATTAAATAAAAAATAATAATAATATATGTACCTAGAACATCAAATTAAAGAAAATAAGAAAAGAAAATTATAAGTCATACGACATGTAACTTGTAGCTAAAAGATACATGGAGTAAACCCACATGGTATGATTCAAATAAAAGAATAAAAAATATGCTAAAGTCAAAATAAACACGAATTGCTAATAACATAACCTAAACTATTCTAAACATGAATTACACCAACAATACAAATTACCAAATATCATAAAAATTACATTAACATGTTTAACTTTTATTAAAGGGAAATGCTAAACTAAAATAAAAAGGTATGTGAAAATTCTATATTAAAACTTAATAATAAAAAAATAATTAAACTAATAATAAGAGTTTTATGTCTTTTTATCCATTCAAAGAAAAATTTACAAAAAAAAAATATTTTAAAAGAAAAAAAATACTATTAAAATAAAACTTAGGAATTAGAATTATAACCAAATGAAAAAGAAAGAAACCTAATAATTATCATGGATTTTGTAGATTTTTATAAATGCTATGAACTGAGAAACTAAGCTAACATTAATAGATGTTGGGAATTTTGATATTGGATAAAAGAAAAGAAAAAGAAATACTATTTAAAAGAGAAAATTAAACTATATTAAAAGATTTGATGCGTAAAAGAAAATAAAAATAAAAGGGATATTATTAAAAGAAAATTAATATAACATTAAAAGAAAAAATAACAAATATAAATAACGATTATTACATATTAATATAGCAACTTAATTAAGAAATATAAAATAAGGGTGTAATATTGATAATTACCATCATATAAATGTTAGTGCATGGATTATGACAATAACGACATCATGAGTCGCAATTGCCAATTATGTTAGTACTATTTTAATGAATTAGTAAAAAGTTATAATATGCTAAGTGTTAATGTGCTTACGTAAACAAAGCAAATCCACTTAATTAATTAAATTTATATCTAAACATGCTTATCATGATTAATTAAATGCTCACAATTAAATCAAACAAAAGAGGAAGACTGAATCAACTATGTGAATAACATGAATAAAGCAAATAAAAAGTTGAAGTTAACCCAATCACTCCAAGAGAGAGAAAATGGAGATGAAAAAATTAGAAATCCAAACAGAATATCTGAATTGCTAGTGAATTCTCGAGTCGGTGAATAGTACCCGGCAGTCCAATTCTCAAGCAATGATTCAATCCGAGTTAGGGTATTAGTATCGGTGGTCAGGTTCTCAGTGCTTCGGCGTTGGGGTTCGGTGTTGGGGTTCGTATTCTCTCGACACTTCGGCAGACTACTTCTCACAAAAATTTTGTTCTCAAAAACATGCCAAGGGTACGCTATTTATAGAATTCTTCAACCAATAAAATGCTAACACGTTTTGGGACACGTCAAGCCATTTGGAGTTGGCGATCACTGGGTTCAGAGTGGCTGGTTGCCATAAAAATCAAGCTTCCAAGGGTTTCTTATGGCGGTCGCCACAATGAAGTTGGTGACCCCATGGTTCGATTGTAGCGGTTGCTGCATTGGTTTGCGTTTCTTCTATGAGTTTCTTGTGTAGGTCGCCACAATTAACATAGCGACCCCAAGGTTCAAACATGGCAGTTCTAGTTTTGAAGTTGGCGGCTCAAGGTAATTCCACTAGTTTGAATGTTTTGATCATTGGATTCAAGTCACTGAGCTTAGATCACTTTTTGAGAATTGTTTAGAAGCACCATTTCACTTGTTCTCATCATTGGATTCACCTGGATCAACTTAAGATTAAGCGGGATCAAATTGAAATATTTACAATTGTCTCTCTTTGATATAACTTCATAGCAACGCGTGATGCAAGTTATATCAAAGATCATAGAGACAACATTCATTTTGACCGAGCCGTCAATCTTAGGCTAAAAACACACAAGCATACATATGATGTTGGCCGTACTCAAATTTTTATCGAGCTGCCTACGTACCCCTTTGCTAGGGATCAGACCAAAATGTAGTTTCTATGGCAAATGCACAGATTGCAAAATACTAAACATGATGCAGATGCTATGATGCAAATGCTAACATGATGCAAATACTGGTATAATCATACAATATTCTAAAGATCGAGTCAAGATATACGGGGAACACAAACAATCAAATAAGTCAAAGATCGAGTTAAGATCTAAGAATTCGACTTGAGATAAAATAATTAAAAGGATCAAGTCAAGATCCTAAAAATTATCTTAATCGGAAAAGCAACAATGAATTAATAGGTCGAGTCAATATTTAAAAATTCGAAACGATAATGAGATAAGGGTAACTAAAAAGTCGAGTTAAGATTTTAAAATCATTCTCACCAGAGAGAACCACGAATTAATAGGTCGAGTCAACACCTAAAAATTTGGGACACGCACGGAGAAAAATAATTAAAAGCCGAGTCAAGACTTAAAACTATTTTCATCGGAAGGATAACCTCGAATTAATAGATCGAGTCAAGACCTAAAAATTTGGGACGAGGCACGGGATAAAAATAAGACCTAAAAATTCGGGACGAGGCACGGGATAAAAATAAGACCTAAAAATTCGGAACGAGACACGAGATAAAAATAAGACTTAAAAATTCGAGACGAGGCACGGAATAAAAATAATTAAGAAGTCGAGTCAAGACGTAAAAATTCGGGACGAGGCACGGGATAAAAATAATTAAAAAGTCGAGTAATTAAAAAATCGAATCAAGACCTAAAAATTCGGAACGAGAATGGGATAAAAATAATGAAAAAGTTGAGTCAAGACTTTAAATATAAATTTATCGGGAGAAAACTTCACAAGCTTTAAAATTATTTTTGTAGAAAAACACACACAAGAATTAAAAAAAATTGTTTTTAGCAAAACCACAAGATTTAAAAATTGTTTTAGAAAAATCACAAAGTTTTAAAAAAAATATTTTAGAAAACCCACAAGATTTGAAAAGCATACAAAATAACAAAAACACACACAAAACACACAATTAAAACGAAAATAAAATAAACAGTAAAACACATATATAAAAACAAAACAGCAAGCAGCCCCCCCTTAAAACCCAAAACATAATGATGGCTCACTAACACAGGGCCACCAACTTCAGAATTGGCGGTCGCCGAGTCTAGGCCCCAAGAACACGACATGACTGCTGACGTCTTGGCGGTCGCCGAGACAAAACCCATCTGGCATGGCGGTCACCGTGTGTCTCTTCATAAACCTGGTGGTCGCCATATCCTAAGGCAGCGATCGCCACACTGAGACGCGCACAAGGTCCCCCATGCCGTGTAGGTGAAGCACATTCGCATCCCCTACACTCTCTCTCTTGCCTCTTTTTCCCTCTCTCTCACCTTCTTTAGTTTCTCTTGTTCTTTGTAATCTTTTGAGTCCTTTTCCTTCCTCTTCGATTATGGCTAGACGTGGGCATCTTGACGACATCTCAGGGGTATTGCGGGGCTCCTATGTGGTTGAGAGCTCTTCCCTTGGTGCTATTGGAGGGGCCAGCTCTCATGTACTTGCTGGTGGGATCTCCGCACCATAGCGTTCCACTGCAATGAGGGCTATGGATATTCTTGCGATCGAAGCAGAGCGATCCTTGCTTCATGCTGCTGAGGACCAAGGCAGAGCGGCACGGGTAGCAGCCGTAGCACAGGCAGTTGTAGATCAAGCGGCAGCGGAGTAGGCAGCTGCCGAGGCTAAGATTGTTGACTTCTTAGACCCCCGTGCTAGAGAGGATCTTCCCACACCCTTTAACTCACACACCTACTCTCCAGCCCCCCACCGCTTGGGCTCGGGTGAGATGAGGCGCTATGAGCCGCCAGTCGACACCGAAGCTGCTAACGTTCTTCTCCAGGAGCCAGACCAGCATATCTCTCGCCAACGTCCTTCAATATGTTCTCGTATCCCTTCCTTCAGTATCAAAGCATGTTTTACATTTATGCCTCAAACATAGATGCATGCCTAGGATCCCCTGTGATTTGCATATCTTGATGTGATGTATATTATGATTGCATACAATATTGTTATCTATTGAATGAAGTGGACATATAAAACACGTAATCACATTTAAAAGAACAAATTTGGACGCTAGACTGAGAAACTAGCTTAGGTACATGTGCAAAGGAGATTATAAAACAGTAGGAACACTAGGGTTAGAGTTTAGATGCAAACAATAAAGGAGGTGGTTTTTCATTTTTTTTTAGAAAAATCACAAAAACTAGGGGGATTTTTATTTTTTTTGGGAAAAAACATAAAAATCTAAGAGAATGGTCTTTCATTTTTATTTTTAGGAAAACATAAAAATCTAGGGGGTGATTTTTCATTTTTGTTTTTTCAGAAAAACATAATAATCTAAGGGGGTGGTTTCATTTTTTTCTTTTTTTGGAAAATCACAAAAACAAGGGGGTGATTTTTTATATTTTATATTTTTTTGGGAAAAACATAAAATCTAAGAGGTTTTCGGGAAACTCACAAAAACTAGGGGGTGATTTTTTTTATTTTATATTTTTTTGGGAAAAATATAAAAATCTAAGGGATTAGTTTTTTTTATATTTTATATTTTCTTTAGGGAAAAAACATAAAATCTAGGGGGTAGCTTCAGGATAGAAATTTGCCTGGCGCACTTCCTAGTTTTCTACTAGGGAGTGCAAAAATAAAAGGATTGTTACACACACACGAACCTAGGATTGAAAAGGTTTGTTTGGCGCATCCAGACTTTGGGTGCCTAGTCTTCTGGGGCTTAGGATCATCACACACACACGAGTCTAGGGTTAAAAAGATTTGCTAGGCACACCAGGGCTTACGGTGCCTAGTCTTCTAGAGTTTGACGAATTTGCCTGACTCACTAGGGCTTAGGGTACCTAGTCTTCTACTAGGGAGTGCAAAAAAACCAAAGGATCATCACACAGACACGAACCTTGGGTTAAAAAATTTGCTTGGCACACCAGGGCTTAGGGTACTTAGTCTTCTACTAGGGCGTACAAAAATCAAAAGATCGTCACTCACATAAGAACCTAGGGTTAAAAGATTTGCCTAGCACAGCAACGCTTAGGGTGCCTAGTCTTCTACTAGGGAGTGTAAAAATCAAAGGATCGTCACTCAAACATGAACCTAGGGTTAAAAGATTTGCTTGGCGCACTAAGGCTTAGGGTATCTAGTTTTTTAGGGCTTGAAAGATTTACTTGGCTCACCAGGACTTAGAGTTCCTATTCTTCTACTAGGGAGTGCAAAAATCAAAGGATTGTCACTCACATACAAACCTAGGGCTGAACGATTTGCCTGGCGCACCAGGGCATAGGGTGCCTAGTCTTCTAGGGCTTTAAGGATTTATCTAGCTCACCAAGGCTTAGGATGCCTAGTCTTCTAGGACTTGAAAGATTTACCTGGCTCAACAGGGCTTAGGGTACCTAGTCTTCTAGGGCTTGAAAAATTTACCTGGCTCACCATGGTTTAGGGTGCCTAATCTTCTAAGGCTTGAAGGAACCAAATGGTCATCACTCACACATGAACCTAGGATTTTTACTTACTTTTTGTATTTTCTACATATTGCTTGATTTGATTTCTCTTATATATTTTGCTTATCTTCTTCTTTTCAGGTTGGCCAGTATGTATGCGGCTTTGGCGGCTCTGCCTCTGATGTGGTGTTAGAGTGGTATGATGCCCTCCTCACTCCTAACCGGGCATTCGTCGATGCCTCCAGCTTTGCTCGGTTCATACCCTTGCTGGATAGAACCAGCAATGACCGGGTATGATTGACAGCCTTGGCTGAAAGGTGGTGGGATACCACCAACACCTTTCATTTACCACTTTCGAGGCTACTCTGATGCCTCTAGACTTCGCCATGATTACCGGCATCAGAGTCAGAGGTGCTCCCATTTTGTTTGATCCTACTATTACCCGCTCCGCTGATGCGTTGATGTACTTGCTCGGAGTTGTTCCTGTTTAGATGGATAGAGATCGGGTCAGGTACACATGGTTTTTTGACCATTTTTGCCACTTCCACTGCCTTGAGCCTTGCCACTTCAAGTGGGTTGCCTGCGACTTTCTTCTCTACTTGTTCAATACCTCCTTGTTCTCAAACAAGGAGAATACCATTCATCTGCACTACCTTAGCGCGCTCGCCTTGGTCGTGTTGCCACTTATGACTGGTGAGGAACTGCACTTGCCACACTATGTGGCTCAATAAGAGCCCTAACCAGGTTTTCTCAAGAGCTCAGCATTGGGGGATACTAGAGAGTCTGGGATGTATGTTTTAGTTTTTGTACTTCATTTCTTATGTTATCTGTTATCTGTTTTTTATTCTCCTTGCTCACATCTTCTCTTTACTGCTTTGGACTTATGAGTTCCTCGGCTTCACGTCTCGGTGAACTCCTCTACCGACCCTCTAGTGATTCTCCGTGCAACTCGATGGGCTTAAGGTCTAAAGGGGAAGAAGAGCGGGGAAAAAGATATTGATCGATTTCGGGCATCTTTAGATTTGTTAACCCCAGATCAGGTACCATTTAGTTTATTCTGCTGCATCTCTTGCTATTTACTATTCACTAATCTGCATTATTCACTGCCCATTTTTTACTGTACTGGTCACTGCACTGTACTGACTACTGTTCTCTTTATTCTTTGTTCTGTTTACTGCTTACCCCATACTGATGTTTGGTTACTGAATTTCTGTAAATTCATTGGGATGTCTGGTGAGGGGTGAAGGATCGAGGTGGCGCGTACCTGATGCGCAGCTGAGATTCCACCTCGATGTGGATCCTGCTGAAGGGCCCCCCTTTTATCGCGAGTACTACTTAGGAGTGAGGGTGGTCCGCCAGTCTCTCGGCCTCGATCATTTTCGAATTTTAGCTACTCCTCCAGCCCGTATGCGTCGAACATACCACATGAGTAGAGTCGACATACTTTTGGAGATGATAGGGACCCACGCTGCCGAGTTACTAAGATCGAATAAGGATTACACGGCTTGGGCCCGGGTACATTTGCTAAGACCACTAGGTCCAAGCCCAGCTGCACCTACTGGTAGGAGGAGGGGTCGAGCACTGGAGGCTGCTGCTGCTAGTAGTGTGTCGATGCTGGTGGTGCTGCCGCTGCTGGAGCTATTGCCATTGCTGTTGAAGTTGTCGGAGCTACTGGAGCTACTAGGTCTAGAGAGGTGATGGATCTTGATATCCCATGGGATATTCATACTACGGCGTATGACTTCCCTTTCTCTCTTCAAGTCCTAGTTCCACTGACATCCGAGTTCAAAGTTGAGATTGGCTAGGTCTGTCCTTTATTCTTACTCCTTTCTTTCTGTATTGCTTTACTTGTCTAGTTTTCTTGAGCTACCTCTTTTCTTTTGCAGATTAATCAGGCGTGGCTGGATCTTGTGATGCTGATGCTTACGGGTCAGAGAGCACTGATTCATCAACTGGATGCCACTGTTCGAGCAGCAGGCCTTGCTTTTACCCTAGTGGCCATAGTGAGTATCTTCTAACTTTGTGACTTTTTTGTACTGCTCCATATTTCTATTCTGATCCTTATTTCTTTTAACAGCTCCCAGCACCTGCTATTGGCATAGTATAGCCACAGGCTCCAGTCTGACCTTTGGCTCCAATACTGGCTCTAGCTCGAGGCCGCAGGTCTCGTTCCTCCTCCTCTAGAGCTCGCTCTAGAGGGTCAGTCTCTTCTGCCAAGAGCTGCTCCTGGGTAGTGTCCTCTTCTTTAGATGGCGAAAATGACAGTGACGACCTGGAGATGCTTTTTGAGGACGTCAGTTATAATGAGGCCGAGCCTTTTTCCTGCCGGGTCTGCCAGAGATGATGAGAGAAATTTTCCCTCCCCTTCTTATGATACATTCCGATACATTTATTTTGATGCATTTGGTTTTATGGGCCTGCGCGCCCCAGATTTATCAATTATTAGGCACAGGTGCCCCTGTCTTACATTCTGATACATTTAGGCCTTCGTGCCATTCAATGCATTAATATACACATCTGTATGACTTTTCCTACTTTGCTTCTTTAAATTTCTTTCGATGGATGATACAGGTCTCAAAAACACGAATTACAGAAACTGCAAACATAACATGCCCGCCACTTTTGAACATCGCAATCGCCATAATCCATAGTGGCAGTCGTGACAAAATCTAAGAGACAGGTGACGGTCGCCAGGTCAGCAAAGTGACATCACTGTATTATGTACTTTCATTATGGCGACCCCATACTCTAAGGTGGCGGTCGCCACAATGAGTGTCCTTTTTCTAAACTTTTTGACGCCTAGCCTTCTTACGCCTTATAAATATAGCCCTTAAGGTCCCCATTTCCTGTTACTTCCATCAAGGTGGTTTCCTTCCATGGCCCACTCTTTGCATGGGTTGAAGAGTTTTCCCATATCGAACGTTTGAACTTTACCTCTTTTGGCATTAATTCCTTATTCTCCCTGATGACTGTAAAGATCGACGGACCACTACTACGGGTTACTGCACAACTGTGGGACCCGCAATCTCATGTCTTTCGCTTTGGCTTTGAGGAACTATGCCCTACTGTAGAGGAATTTGTGGCCATTCTGGATCTGACCCCGAGGAAGTCGGTAGTTGTGCCAACTTTCTCTCTTTCTACCTGACAACAAATAATACAACTTTGCAGTTTGTTCAAGATGGAGGCTTCCTTTTTGACTTTCAATGACTGCTTTAACTATCCATGGATCATAAATTGATTCTGTCCTACTGGCAATCTTAATGATCTGGGTTTTCAGTTGCGGCGTCGCTATGCCCTGTGTTTCTTCCTCCTTGCTCGGTACGTTCTCATTCCTTTTGATGGACGAGTCAGCTGTGTACTAGTTGACATTACAGGTCAAATGTGGTCGGGAAAAGACTTTGTCTCACTGGTTCTGGTCGAGACACTGATTGGCCTAGAAGATGTTCACCGTGGCAAGACTACTACCTTTGCTGGCAGTCCCTTACTTCTTCAGGTAAACTTTGCACCTTTCACACTATCGGCTAAAAACACACTGCCTTTGATAGTTGCCTCCCACTTCCCTCTTCCACGAGTCTTCAACAATCAATTCATCAATTCCCCAGACCTTTGTTAGGGGCCTTCTGCTGTGCTTTCAAGGGGGTTCGTTTTATCCCAACTCAACCATGACGGGTGTATTTATACCAAACTATAGCAGAAATTCTTGCACGCTTATATTTTGTCATATACTTTTAATGTCTTTCGAGGTCACCCTCTTAGCTCCCCAACCAGTCCCCTTCAACTAGTTTAGGATCGAGTTTCAAGGACTCATCATCATATCCTCCGTTCATCTCGTAATCCTCGTCGGCTATCTAAGACTCCCTTCTCACCTTCTTTGCTTTATTTTCTTGCAAAACTTTTCTCTTACTTCTTTCTCTTTGTCTTTACCTTTTTTATTCTCTATTGCAGATCTGGCTGATGGAGAAGGTGAATCTTATGCAGAAACCTCCTATGGATAGGTACAGTGCTGTAGCTCTCTTCTACCGCCCCTATTATCAGATATGCAGTATCGAGGCAGCTTGACAATAGTATCTCTCTTTCTTGATGGGCCCAGAAATTACTTTGCAGTGTTCTTGGTGGCAGATCCCTACCATGATGTTGACTACTATGGATCACCCCGGCGTCCTGCTGATTGGCTTACGACTGTCCACTTTCTACTATCCACACTGGATCATGCGTCAGTTTGGTCAGAGCCAAATTATCTTCCACGATGTTCGAGCCTGTTTGCATTCGTCTTCACTACGGGCCCCATTTTTGGTGAAATATCGGGAGGCTTGGCTGTCTCCGTTCACTGATGGAGATACAGGAGCTGTAGTGCCAAAATTTTTTTGACAAGTACAAGGCATGGTTGGTGCAAGATAGGGAGAAAAGAGACAAAGAAAAAGGTAAATAGGAAACAAAAAGAAGGAAGATTTGAGGGACTCACTTTGTTTTCGAGATTTCATAGCTTTTCTTATTTTATTTAAAGTTTGGGACTTGCCTGCCCACCTTTTATTTTCAAAACTTCGTAATCAATCCCGAAATGAAACAGTGCACTTTATGTTTAAAAGGTTTCAAGTTAGCCAAAGTTTTTTTCATATTATTTTTGTAATTTGAACAACTTTATCATCAAAATCCAAAGATAAATTTACATTGATCTTACTCGGATTCAAAAATGGTTAAAACAAAGAATGTAGCTAGACTTCTTACAAGAAGTTACTTACATATCCCAAGAAAATAGAATTATGCCTTAACGTAGTTCGAGCTCAGTTTACTCTAGGGTGTTAACCATCTTTATATGATGTCCTAACTCTTGCCAAGGTCGCCCTTTCGAGTTTTTGGCCTTGCGGGCTACTCTAACTTTTGCCTGGGTCGCATTTTCAAATTTTAACTCTGCTAGCTTTTATTTTATCTTTATTTTTCTATTAAGGGTAGTATTTTTTAAGCTAGTCAAGGTTTACTGGAGTGGAGAACACATTGCCATCCAAATCCATGATGATTATAACACCACCGGTCATGATGGTTTTGATCAAAAACGGCCCAGATCAATTTGGCTTGAACTTGCCCCTTGAGTCGAAGATGGGGGCTCTAATTTCCTTAAGAACCAGATCTCCTTCTCTGAGATCCCGAGTCTTGACCTTCTTATTGAATGCTTTGGTTATCCTTATTTGGTACCCTTGTATATAAAACAGAGTATGTGGCCGTCTTTCATTAAACAAAAGTAGCTCTTCCATCTGATTTCTATACCATTCTTCCTCTGAAATACTAGCCTCAGCCACTACTCTTAGTGAAGCCCATGGTTATCCTTTTTGGCTAACATGTTTCCACTCACGTGAAGCCCATAGACTCCCGCATGTATTTCCTTCATCATCTCTTGCCCTTCTTCACTGTTGACACACAGTTTGTTGACTCCAGAGTGCCCTCGTTTGTATAATTTCCCCTCGCAAATGATAAATTGTGCAAATAATCTCCTTATTGCTCTTTTGTCCTTTTTACAGGCAAACTTGGGATATTCTCCATTTTTCACAAAATTTTGAATGTCAAAGTACCAAGGGAGTTTATCAGTGCTTTATTCGATTACAGCTGTCATCTCGTATGCCAGCTTTCTCTTCTACTCGATTATCAATGGCCTCATTCCGACCCCAGGTGGTATATCAATCATTGATGATAGAGTAGCCAGTGCATCAGTAAACTTGTTCCGCAGCCTCGGTACATGAGTGAAAACCATTGATTCAAAGCATGGTATCAGTTTTTCCAGCTCTTGATGATAGAGAATCAACGTTAAGTTCTTGACCTTCCATTCTCCTCTAGATTGTGAGACCACCAATGTTGAGTCCCTGATGACTTACAATTTCTTTACCCTTAGTTCTAAGGTTGCCTCCAACCTGGCTAAAGCATGCTTAATACTAAATTTGATTGTTCGTGATTTCAAAATTGAGTTTTAGAGATAGAGAAACATGTGATTCGTTAGGAGTGACAAGAAAAACTCCTATTCCATAGCCATATTGATTAGATACACCATCAAAATATAGAGTCTATTTGTCATCCCCAACTCTCATTAGTTGTTCATCAGGAAATTGGAATTCCACGTCTTCATCTCCCTCAACTAGTTAGTCGGCTAGAAACTCTGCTACTGCTCTGCCTTTGATTGGCTTTTGGGTGACATACATGAGATCAAACTTTAATAATAATAGCAGCCAACGGGCCAGCCTTCCTGTCAATGTCGGTTTCTCAAATAAGTATTTTAACGGGTTCCAACTAGTTAGTCGGCTAGAAACTCTGCTACTGCTCTGCCTTTGAACTCATACCCATTTGACGCCTTCGGGGTTACCCTGCCAATCACATCAATGCCCAATACTGAGAACGACCACGGTGACGTCAGGTTATAGAGTTAAGATGGGAGAACATGCATAAGGTTTGCATGAATCTGACACTTATGACACCTTTTCAGGAGCTGTATACAGTTTATCTCCATTGTCATCCAAAAATATTCTTGTCGTATGATCTTTTTGGCTAACATGTTTCCACACAGACGTTGATGCGTCCATCTTTCTTCAGAAGTGGAACAATATTGGCCACCCATTTTGGATACTCGGTTACCATAAAGAATCCAGCGTTAATCTGCTTGGTGACCTCTTTTTTGATCTTTAGAGCCCATTCTGGCCGTATTCGTCTGAACTTCTGTTTAACCGGTTTAGCATCAGGATACAAAGGGATATGGTGTTGGACAATGTTGGGATCAATGCCAGGCATATTCTTATAAGACCATACCAATACATCTTTAAACTCTTTTAATAAAATTATTAATTGCTCACGTTCAACTAAAGATAAAGAAGAACCAATTTGTACAACTTATGGATTAATTTCGTTACCCAAATTTGTTAACAAAGTTTCTTCTATTATTGGTTGAGTGCGCATATCTTCTTCTCTTTTTTATTAAAAATTTTATTTTTTTGAAAATATCCCCGTCGAGTTCAAAATCATCGAAAAGCGTATGAAATAAATCAAACAAAACAAAGTAATCAAAAATCGTGTTTATTTCATTAAAGAGAGAAGAGATTACAAACTCGAAAGCAATAGCAGGGGGAGATGCACAGATAGATGTGCTCTCCAACACAGGTTCACGTAATTCGGACTCGAGACATGCATTACAAGACTCTATGGACCAATTTTTAACATCTTTTGCAGCTGCATCCACAATAAGCCTGGTCTAATCAACTGGTGCTCCGTAATCCAACATCAAGCAGTCTTAATCGGTTATGCACATCTGAGCCATCTTAAAACTGAATAGCGCTCCCATGTTAAAGTTATCTAATTTATCTGCCCAGTCCTCTTCTTAAATCTTCTATTCTTTCTCTGCTACCTCTTCTTCCTCTGCATTTGATAACTTGTGGTTAAAGAAAATTTTCAACCCCGATAACTTTTGGTTAGTTTCTTCATCAATCCATGGCTCCAGGAAGCCACAGTAAGCAAAATCCTCTCCTTCCTTGACGAAGTAGTCATTCAGTGTTCCAGAATATTTGGCCTTCTATCCGTCCCCCTTTTGGCCCTTCTAAATCTTCCTTCGTCGGCTTGTACCCAAGACCGAAGCGTTGCGAAGTTGGGAATACCTGAATGGGTTTTGGAATTTCTTATTACTTACGCCCTAGCCCCTTGCCTGGGAAATAGGACATACACTTCATCATCATGACTGCTCGTGGGTTAATATAGTTCTCCTCCTCTTTCAACACGTTTGCACGACTATAGTCTCGTCAAAACTGAATCTGTTCTAGAACACGTCTCCTTCTCTGTGTTGAACCTCTAAGAGAGTTGAGCCATTTTCTCTTAGGGCTTGAATACTATGTTCCCCGTAAATTGTCAGCACTGCTCTATTTTTTATCATCTTCAGCTTCTGGTGCAGGGTGGAAGGTGCTGCTTGGACGTTTAGGTCATAAAGCTAGCCTTTTAAGCAATAAATTAAAAGATGCTGGCACGTCCAGCACATGAAATTCGACCGAAGTCTCCAATAGTCCCACCGATATTACAAATGATACTAACTTGAGCACGTCCCGTTTTGTGTTATCATAGGCTCGAACTCCTTAGTTGTTGGGTGTGAAATGATCTGGCTTTAATCCTACGCAGACAGCCGTTCTGAGTAGGCAGACATTTAATGCATACCCATTGTCGATGAGAGTCACTGGGACCCACTTCTCCAAGCATTTGACAGTGATGTGCAATGGTTTGTTATGGCTTTTCCCTTTTAATGGCAAATCCTTATCGAAAAAGAAAATGATCTTCGACTCCGTAGCTGGCTGAATAAGCCCTATAAGTTGTTTTGAAGTTACATCTGTTGAAACATTAGCCTTGTTTAAGACTTTTAGCACAGCTTGCCGATGCCGATGTGAAGCCATCAATAAGCCCCAGATACTAACATTGGCTTGAGTTTTCTTCAACTATTTTAGTACAACATCTTCTTCTTCTTATTCTTCCTTCTCTTTTCCCTTTCCACTGGTCTGTCCTTTTTCGAGCTGAGCAGGCTTGAAGTGCCGTCCGCTCCTAGTCAAATGTTCTAACCCTTCCTTAGAATTCTATAATCCCGACATTGCACTCTCAGTTTGCTTTACCTCATCAACACATATAGGGCTTTCGAATGCCCATAGATTGTTCAGGTCATTGCTCTCCGTTCTTCCTCTCTTTTCTTCTTCATCTTCGATTGCCTATGTATTGTCAACATTTTCCCAGTTATCTTCTTCAACGTAATCCACTAGCTATTCCCAGGAAGCCCAAAATTCAGTCCACTCATCTCTTTCTGACTTTAGCACAATCTGAACTACCCAGTAGGACTGCATTTCATCAACATAAACTTCCTGGTCAAAAAGTTGAGGAAGGGCAATGCCATCTAGAACATGGCCAATCCCATACGGTCATACTGGGTAATCTAATGGCCAGTATCATCTTCATTATGCTCTTTCTCTTCTTGGTTGTTGACTTGAATCACCCTTTGGTATCCCTCCCAAGCATCGTCATTCCATTCTTCCATCATGTCCCAACCATTTTTTACAGTAATCAGTGAACAAGCTGACCGATCCTCAATAGTTGAAACGCATGGGCATGGTAGATACGCTGAACAGATATGTCGGCTAGGATCTTTTGACTGCTCCAGATACATACAATTCACCGTGGCCTGTTTAGTATGATTCGACAGCGAATTAATTGTAACGTTTGGTTACTAAACAACAGATGGTGATAGGATGACCTTGTTGTCGATGAGATCCTAGATCTCATGTCGCAACCTCATACACTTATCGATCAAATGCCTACGACCCTGGTGATAGGCACAATATTGGGAAGCATTGTACCTCATGGGTAAAGGATCAAGTAAGGACATGGGGTCCAAAAGCTTGATTAACCCTTTCTCGATAAGTCGATTCAGAGTTGTGGACAACGGTATGTTAAGGGGAGTAAAGGCTCTCCTTAGCCTTTGTTGAGATTGCTGGATACTGCTCGATTGTTGGGTAAAGGATGAGGGTTTTACTTACCCGGACGAGGGGTTTAACAAGTTGACTTCATTGGAACATGAAATGAAATTAGTGGTAAGGGTGGACTAGTTTTGGTTATTTACAGGGAAAGACCTCCTCGGTTTCTAATTGGATTCAGACTTCTCAATGTCCCCAGACTGGATTGCCGACATCGAACAGCTGCTCAAAAGTGGAGTGCGACTATGTGATCAGATAGCATTTCAGAGGGGAATGCAAATTCTTCACCATAATCCTTACTGGCTCCTTTTTAGTCAGTCGATTCGTCATCTTGTTCGCTTTTCCTCTCTATCGGGTTAGGAAGTCTACAAACGACTCTCGGCCTTCCTGTTAGGTGGTTTCAAGCTCTTGGGTCGTTACATCTAGCCGGATGTTGTAGCTATACTAACTGACAAAGGCAGTGGCAATGACTTTCCATGTTCTGGTCTTAGCAACATCAAGGGAAAGAAATCACCTCTAGGCTGCCTTTAAAAGTGAGTGGTGGAACAATTGAGCCTTTAATTGGTCATCGATCCCCATAGAAGAGAGGGTACTGACGTACATTCTCAAATGGATTCTTGGATCACCAGTTCCATCGAACTTCTCCATTTCAGGCATTTTAAACTTCTCCGACAGCTTAGCATCTGGGAACAAGCATAACCCCCCACATCTAGCATATACTCTTCACCTATTTTTCCTTTCTCAAAACTTCTTCCATTCGGTCAACCTTTTCTGCGAGTGCGGGCTCCCTAGACTGAGTTGTGTTTTTATCTTCCACCAGGACCTGCCGAGGTATTCGAGGCGAGGGAATAATTCGTGGCCCATAAGTACCTTTGTTATCATCCTAAAAATCTTCTCTGTTGCCATTCGTATCGTCTTGTGGCTCATTTACCCTCGGTAGACGGGCCTAAATTGCCTGAATGTATGCTTAGCATTGCACCTGAGTTTGAGTCTGCTGCTCAGCAGCCCTCTATATGTTAGTAATCACTCTCATCAAGGCTATCTGATTCACCTCGTTCTCGGCCATTTTGGACTATTTTGGTGTATGTTCTGGAACTCTATAAAGTCTCCCGATTGCTAATCTAACCCAAACACGTGCTGACTGTGATCTTTTTGGCTCAATAGTCTAAACCCAAAGAAAACCTGGACCCCAAAAGCAGAAACACCAGTATTAGACACTTCTCGAAAAGAAATTCTGATGATAGGTAGCAAATGTCTCAACAACTAAAATAGCTGACCACAAGCAGATACAATCACTGAAATTAAAGCAATGCCCCTGTTGGGCTCATACTGACAGCATAACAACTGAAAATTGAGAACCAGGATGAAGGGGACCTACAACACTCCAAAAGGAAGGTTTATCTGAAGAATCTAAAAGAAGAAATAAGCAACACTCCAGCAAAAAGAATAACTCTATGCCAAAGAGCCCGGTTTAACCTAAGATTCTAAGGAATAATAGGTAGCTCTATAGTAGATAAAACAACTCTAACTCACACAGGTCTATAAGACAAGATCTTAGACAAGGGTTTGGAGAAAACAAGCCTAAACAAAACGAGAGGTATAAAACCGACTGCATGAAAATAACCCACAATGGGAGAGTAAATCTATCCTAAAGGGTGTGAACCTAAACACAGGCACGACCCCGAGAAGAAAACCAATGGCATGAAAGCTAGACAAGGCAAAGATCAAAACTTGGGTAAGAACCCAAAGGAAAAACAACAAAGGATAGCAAACCCGAGGCAAGCCCGGAGAAAGGGACCTAGCCTAATCTGAACAAACACACAAAAAGCAAATCTAACAAATGCAAACAATGCATACAATTAACAAAACAAATAATCCTACTAGGTTAGCAACACCTAACAGGGGGTTCTAAGCTACTATATACCGAAATGGCTGGTTTTGATCAATAATCAAGATACCTTCTGAATAGAGCCGAGTATATACCTCTCATGCCTAGTGTGGTACATGACATGATCAAGCGGCAGGCACGAACTCTTTTACCGTACCTATGAAAGTGTGCAACTCGTAAGGCTTGCTCGTCTTCCTAACATAGCCCCGAAATAGTAAACTGACCAGGGTATCGGGTCGACCAGGCAAGAGATTGAAAATAATGCAAATGCATGCGAGAATGCAAATGAGAAATTCTTATTAAGAATCAATAATGTTTTCAAATCTAGTTCTCTTATTTGATTTTGTAAACTAATCCTCAGTGGAGTCGCTAGAAAATATTATGGCGTCGGAATTTTAGGATTTTTTGTTATTCAAAAATAAAAAATTTCAAGAAATGTTTAGAAAATATGTTAACACCTTGAAAGTTAAATTTTAAAAATATCTTTTTGTTGAAAATAGAGTCGCCACTTGATTTTTTTAGAAAAACTAAGAAAAATAAAATGGGCTAGTAATTTTTGAAACGTTAACCAAAGAAAAAGGGTCCGGAGATTAAGGTACGAATCAGAGAATGTGTTAGGCACCTCATTCGCCCAACCGTAAGATTGGTCTATATTAATCATCATTGATTCTTTAATTAGATTTCTCAATTGCATGTAATTATAAAAAATAAAGAGAAAGAGAGAACATTCAAAATCAAATAAAGAAAAATACATAGCATATGTACATAGTACACCAAATTAAAGCAAATAAGAAAAGAAATCTCTAAATTCTACGGCAGCAACTTCTAACTAAATGATACACGGAGCAAATCCATATGGCATGATTCACATAAAAGAATAAAAAATATGTTAAAATCAAAATAAACATGAATTTTTAATAATATAACCTAAACTATTCTAAACATGAATTATACCAAAAACACATATTACCAAATATCATAAAAATTACATTAACATGTTTAACTTCTATTAAATAGAAATGGTAAGCTAAAATAAAAAAAATATGTGAGAATTTTATATTAAAACTTAACAATAAATAAAACAATTAAACTAATAACAAGAGTTTTATGTCTTTTTATCCATTCAAAAGAAAATTAAACCAAAAATGAAAAGTTTTAAAAGAAAAAAAAAACTACTAAAATAAAACTAAAGAATTAGAATTATAATAAAAAAAAAGCAAAAAACTTAATTATTATCATGAATTTTGTAGATTTTTATAAATGCTATAAAAGAGAAACTATGCTAACATTAATAGATGTTGGGAATTTTGATGTTAAATAAAATGAAAGAAAAGAAAAAAATATACTATTTAAAAGAAAAAAATTAAACTAACATTAAAAGATATGATGCATAAAAGAAAATAAAAATAAAAAGAATATTATTAAATAAAAATTAATATAACATTAAAATAAAAATAACAAATATAAATAACGACTATTACATAGTAATATAATAACCGTTTATTCAAGGAATATAAAATATGGTTTAATATTGATAATTACTACTATATGAATGTTAATGCATTGAATATGACAATAACAACATCATGAGTCACAATTATTAATTATATTAGCACTATTTTAATGAATAAATGAAAAGTAACAATATGCTACGTGTGAATGTACTTATGTGAACAAAGCAAACTCATTTAATTAACTAAATTTATATGTAAACGTGCTTATTATGATTAATTAGATGCTCACAATTAAATCAAACAAAATAGGAAGATTGAATCAACTATGTGAATAAACATGAATAAAGTATATAAAAAGTTGAAAGTAACACAGTTACTCCAAGAGAGAGGAAATAAAGATAAAAAGATCGGGGATCCAAACAGAATACTTAGATCGCTAGTGAATCCTCGAGTCGAGAAATAGTGATCGGCAGTCCAATCCTCAAGCAATGATCCAATCCGAGTTAGGGTTTCAATATCGGTGGTAGGTTCTCGGTGCTTCAGCAGGGTTTTGACGTCGGATTTCGTATTCTCTCCATGCTTCGGCAAAGTACCTCTCACCAAAATTCTGTTCTGAAAATTGTACCAGGGGTACGGTATTTATAGAATTCTTCAACCAATGAAATGCTAACACATTTTGTGACACGTCAAGCCATTTGGAGTTGGCAGTTGCCGGGTTCAAAGTGGGCGGTCGCCACAAAAATTAAGCTTCAAAGGGTTTCTTATGGAGGTCGCCATAATGAAGTTGGCAACCCCATGGTTCGATTGTAGCGGTCGCTGCAGTGGCTAGGGTTTCCATGAGTTTCTTGTGTAGGTCGCCACAATGAATATAACGACCCCAAGGTTCAAATATGGCGCTTCTAGTTTTGAAGTTGGCGGCTCAAGGTGATTTCAATGATTTGAAAGTTTTGATCATTGGGTTCAAATCACTGAGCTTGGATCACTTTTGGAGGATTGTTCAGAAGCACCATTCCACTTGTTTCCATCATTAGATTCACCCGGATCAACATAAGACTAGGCGGAGTCAAATTGGGGTGTCTACAACATCTACCTAGACATTATAACTATACTGGCTGATAAATGTCGTAACTATGTTTTCCCAGGTTCTGGTCTTTGCTACATCGAGGGAGAGCAACCATTTCTAGGCTACCCCAGAAAGAGATCGGCGAAAGAGCTGGGCCTTCAGTTGGTCATCAATTTCCTTTGGTGACAGAGTACCAACATACATTCGGAGATGAATTTTGGAATATCCGGTTCCATCGAATTTTTTTATGTCAGGCATTTTAAACTTATCTGGGAGCTTGGCATCTGGAAACAGGCAAAATTCTGCTACATCGAGCATATATTCCTCAACTCCCTTGGCCTTTCTAAGGACCTTTTTCATCTAGTCGATCTTCTCAGCCAATGCAGATTCTCTAGACTGAGCAGTGTTTTCTTTCTCAATTATCACTTGACGAGGAATCCGTGGTAGTAGCGACACAACTTGTGGTCCATCGGGAACCTAATTGTCATCCCAAAATTCTATTCCAAAAGTCTTCTCCATTACCATTTAGGTCGTCATGCTGTTCATTCAATACTGGCAAATGGGCCTGAATCGCCCGGATCTATGCCTGACATTACACCTGAGCCTGGATCTACTACTCAACGGCTCTCTGTATATCAGTAATTGCCCACATTAAGGCTGTCAGATTCAGCTCATTCTCTGCCATCTCAAATTGTTCCATGAACTATTCTGAAATTCTGTAAAGCCTTTTGATTTCTGATCAAGCCCAAATACGCACTCGATATGAACCTTCTGACTCAATGATCTAGACCCAAAGCAAAATTTAAATCCCAAAAATAGAATCACATGTATCAGATACCTCTCAAAAAGAACCCCAATAACGTGTAGCAAACACCTCAAACAACAAAATAGCTGACCACGAGTAAATATCACCACCAAAACAGAAACATGCCCATGTTGGGCCCATACTAGTAGCATAACGATTGAAAACCCCAACATCTAAGAACCAACCCAAAAATCGAGCGAGAGACCAACAAAACTCCAGAAAGAAGATTTACCCTGAGATTCTAAAAGAAAAACGGGCAGCACTCCGACAAAAAAATAGCTCTACGCCAAAGGAGACCTCAAAACAAAAACCCGATCGGGGTTTGGCTACAAGCCTAAACGGTGCAGAGAGTACAAAATCAACAAGCAAGGGAAAATTCGAGAGGGAGAAAACTATTCTAAAGAAACAATGAGGCCTAAGCCAACAATCGGGGCAGAACCCGAGATTCTAGACCAACAAATCAAAAACTGGGCAATGACCCAAGAGGAAAACTATTTTAAAACGAAGGAACACTAAGAAAAGACCCAGGTCGAAACCCAGGAAAGAGACTATCTTAATCCAAACAAATAAACAAATGCCCTACACAAACACAAGCAAAACATACAATTAAATAAAATAAATAATCCTATCGGGTCAATACCTAATGGCAGGTTCTAAGCGATTATATGCAGAAAAGGCTGATTTTAGTCAATGATCAGGGTACCTTCTGAATAGAAACGAGTATATACTTCCCATACCTAGTGTGGTACAGGATATGGTCAACTAGTATGCAAGAACTCTTTTACCGCACTTGTGAAAGCGTGCAGCCAGTAAGGCTTGCTTGTCTCCCCAACATAGCCCTGAGACAGCAAACTGACCAGGGTACTGGGTTAACCAGACAGGGGGTTGAGAATAATGCAAATGCGTGCGAGAATGCAAATGAGCACGTCATATTAAGAACCAATAATGTGTTCAAGTCTAGCCTGCTTATTTGTTTTAAAAAATAAGTCCCCAATAAAGACGCCAAAAAAATATTATGGCGCCGGGATTTAGGGTTATGGTTTAAAAAAAAGAAAATTCAAGAAATATTTAGAAAATACTTAAATAACTTGAAAATCAAATTTAAAAAATCCTTTTTTGTGAAAAAAAAATCGAGTCGACACTTGATTTTTAAGAAAAACTAAGAAAAACAAAATAAGCCACTGATCTTTAAAATGGTAACAAGAGAAAACAAGGATTCGGGAGCTAAGGTACGAACTGGGAAAGGTGTTAGACACTCTGTTTGCCCAATTATGAGGTTGTCCTCTACTAATCACCATTAGTTCTTAATTAGATTTCTCAAATGCATGCAAATACAGAAGATGAGAGTAAAGAGAGAACATCCAAAATCAAATAAAAAAATACATAATAAATGTATATAGAATGCCAAACAAAGCATAAAGAAAAAGTTCTAAATCTTATGGCATGCAAAATCTAACTAAAGAGTACATGGAGGAAATCGCATGATATCAACAAAAGTAGAGAAATTGAGAAAATCCAATCACGTTAGAATTAAAATAACAGAATTGCAATGATAAAAGAAAACAATACTAGAAAATTTCTAAACCCTAAGCATGCCAAAACAAAATATTAAAATAACAAAACAAAATAGGCTACGGGAATAAGAAGTTAAAAAATAAGCCAAAATACTACTATAACACATAAAAAATTGTAACAAATATATTAAATTCGAAATATGAGGATGTAACATTGATTGTCACAACGACTATAATATTAGTGCCATGTGATCACAATCATAGCATTGAAAGCAATGTCGCAAAGATGAATGTTGGCACTGTCACTAAATTTTAATAAATAGTACAATGAGGGCAATGCACTATATCTATAACGTGAAATTAAATCTAATTGAGGCTATATAATTAAAACTATGGTAGGAATATAAGAAATTCATCATTAAAATTAAACATGCTTTTGGTTCAAAAACTATAATAACTAACACATCAACATTACACTAAATCTCATGTATCTCTAACCAAAATACTAAAATGACAAAAACGGGTTACTTAGAATTAAAACAACAAACTATATAAAAAAAAAACGGCTACAACAAAATAAAACTTCAAAAGATGTGGGCACAACATTAGTTGTTGTGACCACAATAATGTTGGTACCAAAAATATTGCAATCGTAGTATTATAAACTATGTTTCAAGAAATATAGGCACAATTGCTAAATTATAGTGAAATAAGTACAATGATGACAATATACTTATAACATGTAATGAAATCTAACTAATAAAATAAAATCTAATTTAATCCACTTTAACCAAAACTACGGCAAAAGTACAAGTAATCTATAAAAAAATGCCTTAGATTCAATTAAGGACTAAACATAAAATGGAATTAGTACTCAAATTATAACCCGGCCTCTTCAAATGAGTAAGAAAAATGAAGAGAGAAGTGTCGAGGATCCAACAAAATACCTTAAATGTAACCCGGGTGAATCCTCAAGTTAGGAGAGTAGTGCTCAATTGTCCGATCCTCGAGGAATGCTCCAATTTCAATAAGTAATTCAAGAATTCGGTAGAGTATAGGTGTAATGCAACTCGTCCGTCTGCAAAACAGCAGGGTGTCAGTGTCAAGACTTGTACTTTCTCGGTACTTCGACATAGTATCTCTCACTTAATTCTATTCTGAAATACGTACCAAGGGTGCAATATTTATAGAATTCATCCACCAATAAGATGCTAGCACGTTTTGGGACACATCGGGGTTTTTTAAGGTGGCGGTCGCCACATCATGAGTTGGCGGTTGCTACTTCAGGAGAGTTTCCATAAGCTTCTTATGACGGTCATCACTATGCAAGGTGGCGGCCCCATGGTTGGAGTTACCGGTCACCACAATACAAGGTGGCGGCTCATAGTTGGAGTTGGCGGTTGCCACAATGCAAGGTGGCAATCGCCACAATTTAAGGTGGCAACTCTAGGTTCAAGTTGGCGGCTAGAGGTTTGGACATTGTGGGTTCACTAGTTCAAAGATTTGACTTACTTGGCTTGAATAATGAGCTTGCATCATTCCTCAAGTGTCGTTTAGAAGCATCATTCTTTCTAATTTCATCATCGAATTCACCCGGACCAACCTAAGATTAGGCGGAGTCAAATTGGGGTGTCAACAGTTAATAATAACATAACACTCATGAATTTGAAAGGAAACGGCTTTTTCTTCAAACATTTTAAAATCTAAAAAATTTTCATTTACATATTTCTGGACTCCAGCATCTTTAACAATATATTTTCTTACCAAAATATCCCAAATCTCTTTCACATGTTGATGGTTATAGTAAATGTCAAAAAGTTCATTTGAGAGATAATTTAAGATAATTAACTGACAAACTTTATCAGCATTTTCGTAAGCTATTTTTCTTTAACATAATTTTTTGAATCCTCCCCTGGTATTGGGTCAGTCAAAACAAATGCAACTTTTGCAATTTCTAACAACATCAATACTTTTTGTTGCCAACGTTTAAAGTTTGAACCATTAGAGGGTTCAACTTTGTACATATCTTGAATAGCCTTGTTCACAATAGTAACATCCATATGAATCTACTCTTAAGATTGTTGTATAAAAAATAAATTAAAATGCTACTTAAAAATATAAAAATAATAAATAAAATACTTATCGATAAAAGGCGTGAGAATTCTCACTGTTCTTAAGAGTAAATTTTACCCTTCTAAATCTGTGACTTGGTGCAAAAAGTTTATGGCGTCTTACTCTCTAGGATTCAACAGTCTCTTTTTCACAAGCGTACACTCACAATATGAAGTTGTCAAGAGTGGATCTTGATTGTCTTAATATCAAATTTATGGCTCCAGATAAAATTGTGAAACCCAACGTGTCACGCCTCCAAACTCAACTAAAGGGGAAACCCATGAATAACCCGAATACCAACATATTTTAAAGCCAAAGTTTCCTTTAACCAAGAGAAATTTCAAACTAAGAAATGAATACTTGAAAAATAGACTTTCGGGGTTTAATTTGGACATAAGAGTGGCCCTAAAAGGGTTTGAAACGAAAGAGATATATTGGTTTGAAAATAAGAGCAAAACAAGAAAAAAAAATCTGAATAACACCCAATAGACAGACCGCTTGATCGGTCATGTGCCCCTTGCAGCATTTTTGGCCTGTTTCAACAAAAGTTGCAAACCACAAAAGACCGCTCAAACGGTCTAAGGAGCACTCGATTGGTTTGGTCTTATGCAACTTTTCTCTTTCGAAAATTTTAAAGCCCAAACGTTCAACAAGGCCAAATCTCGTAAAAGCAAAGGGTTTAAACTCAAGAAATTCCTTGAAAACAACCCAAAACATTGGAATATAATCAAGATTCGAATTCGAAAGCCTCTCAAGAGGAACTTATAACTATCTCATTCATCCAAAACATAGAATTTCATGGCCTTACAACCCAACATTTATAGCATTGACCGATTCACGAAGATTACAATTACATATTGTTATCAATTCACAAAACATGACTATAAGCAAGTCATTCCCAAAACATTCAAACAAAACCAAAATGCGCGATTTCTTCTAAGGCATAGTCTCGCCATCACCACCTAAAAAATATAGATTTAAACAATGTAAGTCGATCCTCGATAGGATTCTAACAACCTAAATGAATCATGTTCGATATGCAATGAACAATTTTATATCAACAACCCAACCCCCGAAACGTCCAATTTCCTCATAATTTGATAACACCAAAATTTTCGTAACTCAATCAACAACATTCTGGTATATACAAAATAACCATATAATTGTATAACCTAATCAACATCATATCGGTAAACAACCTATTATTACACACATTGCCACCTTTACGGTCAAACCGAAGGAACGTGGCATCCACCACCTTTTCGGGTCTTACACCGAAGGAACGGGGCACCTCCACCACCTTTTCGGAGATTAAGCCAAGGGATTGCACAAGTTTTTGATCTTTCACCGAATAGCTAGTCGAGTCCACATTAGTTCCACAACTATCTCAATATACATACGTATATTTATACAATATATCATCAATAATATTGATCCTTCAACCATTACCCATGGTTTTCACCTACAATCCATATATACACTACATGATCACAACTCAACTCTCAAAATTACTCCCAATATCATGTTTTTCATCAAAACACCAATTTTTATGTATATTTTTCCCAAGTTGGAACAAGGTAACATCTCTATGGATTCAAAATTCAATCCAAGTCTCAATTCAACTTCCATTTTAAACACTTATTATCAAATAATGAAAATATACTATCCCCATGGATAAAACACAAAGTACATGAATTATTTAACTTCAATCATCAAAATTTCTCCACAAATTTATGTTCAACCAAAAGAACAACCCACACCTAAATCTAGGGTTTTAAATCTCAACACATTACATAACATTTACATGAAATGGAATGAAATCTATTACATATGTATCACAAGTATTCATAGAGGAGAAAGAATCTTATCTCGTTAAGTCAAAAATTGCAAACCCAAACACCTGCGAAGATCCCAAACTTGCAAAAATCAAATTTGGTTCAGTGGTAGTCAAAGCTCTAGGCATGTAGAATAAGGTCTTGTTCTTGGTCTTTGATAAAAAATTACCTGTGTGGCATGTATCACAAGTATTCTTGGTATTTGTTCTTCCCCCACAAGCCTTGCACTCCATCTCATGCCACTAACCCCCACCAATGTCCAAAATACCCCCCAAGCCTTCACGATATATTTAATTCATGTATATGCATCCAAATCATACCGAATTTAATATTGTAACTTCAAATTATTTAAAAATTTTATATTTTTTAAAAATTATTGAAATTTAAAATTATCTCCAAATTAAAATTTTCAGACATCTACACACGCAGGCGAGTTCAACAAAACTTGATAAAATATTATCGGGCCCACTGGTTACACATATATATATAAACATACATGTTCAACAAATAATACCACACAGGTAATAATCACATAAACATTTAATTACACAAATTAAAACGGGACCGGATCTCATAACTCTCATCTACTTAGGAAATTTTGTTCCCGAAATTCAATACACATCAAGGTAAAAACAAATCTGGGTATTTAGAACGAATTTTTACTCAAACTCCCACGCGGCTTCCCCAATATCATGATAAAGCCATAACACCTTGGCATAAGAGATGGCTCACCCTCGTAACACTTCCTCTTAGGTGTCCAAAATTTTCACTAGTCGTTCTTCGTAGGAGATATCGTCATCAACTCACAACTCGGCCCAATTAAGAACATGTGAAGGATACAACTCATATCTTCGTAATATAGATACGTGTAACACATTGTGCACTAACAAGAGTTATGGGGGCAAGAAAAAATGGTAAGTCACCTCTCCAATCCTTTTTAGGATCTCAAACGTCCATATAAAACGCGCTGACAATTTTCTACTTTTACCAATCCTCATCAACCCTTTGTGAGGTGAAATCTTCAAAACACACGGTCACCTACTTCAAACATCAAGGGTCTTCTTCTTCGGTCTACATAACTCTTTTGACGAATTTGGACCATCACTAGGCATTAGTGAATAGCGGTAGTCTTCTTTGTCGTCTCACGTATAAGGTCTGCTCCCAACACAGCCATCTCCCCCACATCAGTCCAACAAATAGGCCACCTACAAGGTCTATCATACAAAGCCTCTAAAGGCGTCATTTCAATACTCGACTAATAGCTATTGTTATAAGAAAACTCTGCCAAAGGCAGGTGATCCTCCCAAGAACCAAGAAAATCTAACACGCACGCCCATAACATGTCCTTGAATATCTGAATGGTGCGCTCAGACTGACCATTCGTGTGTGGATAAAAGGTGGTGCTAAACAGCAAATTCGTCCCCAAAGCTAACTGGAGACTTTGCTAAAACATGATGTGAATCGAGGATCTCGGTCGAAAATAATGGATATCGGCACTCCATGGAGTCGGATAATATTACTAACATATTGTAACACCCCGCTCCCGCAAGGCACCAAACCTGAATAAAGGGATGCGATCCCACCTTAAACCGGAGGCCAAAGAGAAAGACAAGGGATAAAGATATTAAGAGACCCAACAAGAACATCTAAGCAACCACAATACCTTACTGTCAAAAGATGTATATATGAGTCACTAGGGATTCGCCATCCCAAAGGCAGACATTACTTCTAAAACATCAAAAAAACACCTTCAGGGTCTATACATGAAGCTCTGCCAAAACTAAAAACTAAACAAAAGAAAATTGAGCCAAAACAACATGACGATGCCTGTGGTGGACCAACTCCTAGCCGTTCCTGGTATTTGCAACCACAGAGGTTATATGAGATGGCACTTAGCATTATCATGAACAGAAAAAATAGTTACTTAGTTAAGGATAACTAAAAACTCTTTCTAAAAATAATTCATCACATTTTTCACGAAAATATAAAAACCGATGCATTTGCTTGAACATGAAAATATCATAGATTATATAGAACCTTCTCAGCATTGCAAATAAAAATATGTTCCTGACTTAACTGCCACAAATTTAAAATGCATGACCACTTTCTCAAATCTAGAATCAAACCTCAACAATGTCCAAGTAGTCGTCAACCTCATGACTGGGAGTTCCGACGGTACCGTAACCTCAATTCGCAATGCACGTATAGCAATGTGATAGAATGAGGGCAACTCTCCAACAAGCGCGAGTGGTATGTGCTAAAAGCTGAGACTCGGCCTAAAAGCCTTTAAGGCAAAAATCTCCGCTCAACAAAAAACCTCCCCCATAGGGATAAACAACACCCATAGTTGGGTAACCTCTCTTATAACGGGATATAAAGGGCTAGAAACCCTTGTAACTTGGCACTTTGGAACAACCACACAACATTAATCATACTTTCATAGTAACATCATGCTACCTCAAAATATCATGGATAGCACACTTGAACTAAAAACACCATAGCTTTTGAAAACAACAGATTCATGCGATCATCAAACTAGTCATAATTCAAAACATACGCTTCAAAACATTTTTATACATCATTTACATAAACACAAGTTCAAGATAGTGGCTAAGAACTCTCATCTTATCTTATATACATACGAACTAAGCTTTTATCAACGAGCTAAGCTTGCTCATCGGGTAACAAAACTTTCATGCCTAACAAGCAAACATAATTTAACCGTCAACACGGAGTTTTACCCCTCTTAGAACGTGAAGTACTAAAACGATTCTAACCATTGAATGTTTTCTTGATTTTTAGAGACCATGGTTACTTTCTTTTTAGGTTTAAGGGGTACTACGGACTTTTTCAATCCTTCACTTGTTTAAGGATTTAACTTAACTATTTATTACTCACTCCTAATCATTAAAATTTAAAGTACCGCAGCAACTTGAGATATTTAGACTTGAAATTAGATTATAATTTTTGGTAATGATTTAGATTAAAATATTCTCTACAATTTTTATGTTCAACACCAAAGCCAAAACCTAAGGCAAATAGGCAAAAAACTTCGCGGAAACAAAAATGGTTCAGCACTTGCTCAGAGAACTGATCAGAAAAGTGTCTTTGTTGGTCTCCGTTTAGGGGTATCATACCAAGTCCAAATGTTTCCATTTTTGAGTATGGAATAGTTCAGCATGTTCCCTACAAGTTTCATGTTTAGAGCTAAGGATAGTTATTTGGAACAAGTTTGACTTTTTAGCCATTTTAGAAAATCGGGCCTGTCAGCAACAAAAACTCAGCAGTGCCGATTTTGGATAAAAGGTTTGAAATGGTTTTGGGGAATCATCCCGAGGATTTAAGGTCTGATTTTTGGTCATAAAGTACTTCAATGTGTGAGCTACAAAGTTCATGTATACTACTTCTGGAATAGATCACTAAAAATAAGGGTTTTGAGTTACACAAAAATATGTGACAGAAGTGTCTCTTGAGGGCTAAAACTCAATAGAGACTTTCAATGGGTTTTGACCTTGTCAAAACTCAATATTTAGTGCTCCTTTTTGGTGTATAGATAGATATACATGTTTCTTACAACTTTCATGTTTTGGCCAAAACTCGGATCTCATTTTAAACTAGGGTTTTTAGGTTTGTGTTGTTGACTGGTATGAAATCGACATATTTTGGTATAATTACAATATCATGAATTCTACTTATTAAAATGAGTTGAAAATAACTTTAGATGAAATATAACACAAAATTCTAAATCTGGACATAAAGAACCTGTTTATATCAATTTTCTACATTGAGTTATAGCATTTTAAAGTTCTGGGCAGAAACATCTATGCTCTCAAAAATCAAAACTCTTAGGGTCCAAGTCTTCTACTTATGTCATGTCAAGTTTTTATTCCATCTCTTTGCATGCTTGTGTTTTAGACATTAATACCAAGACTCCAGCACACGTATAGGTCATCAAACTCAAAGATAACAAGATACAACATTATCTCATATCACCGATAATCATAACTGCCCCAAATTTTCAACTACGACGCCTTTTCAGTTTATTTTCGGTTCTTGAATTTTAGAGTGTTTAAAGAGATGTGTTGGGAGATATTTTGAGGGATCTTAGACGTAAGATTTAGATACTTTACTTACATATTTGAGAGATCAAAAGATGGTAGGAAACTGGTGGACTTGACTTTTGGAACTATGGTCTCCAAAGACTCTTTTCTTGGATCTCTTCTTCTTCTTCTTCTTCTTCTCTCAAACTTCTATGGACCCTAAAGAACACTCATAATCTGGTCTTTCTCCCTCTCTCTCTCCATCGAAATATCAAGGGGGAAGAAGGTGTTTGGGCTTAGTTTATATAGAAAGAGCTATAGAACAAAATAATTAAATTTTTGTTAGTTTAAGCTTTGAAGGAGCAAAAATCAAATTTGAGGAAGCTAAATACAAATAGGGTCAGTTTGGGGGGACAAAAGTTGGATCCCCCATCAACTTCAATAGTGATTTGTTTGCTTTTATTAACCTATAACACCATATTACTATATATATTACTTGCTCTATAACTATTGGATCATTATAATGCTTAATTTAATACATTTCTCATTATTTAAAGCTAAAAAGCATGTAAAAAGTCACTTTTGGCACTCTTCCCAAGGTGGATGGCCAGTAAAGGATAGTTTTGTTATTTTTGATATTATTTTGTCCTTTGATGCTTAATTTTACTTAAATATTTGATTTAGTGTATCCATGTGTCAAAATTTAAGTTTTTAAGACTTTTCGAGCTTAACTTCTATCTTAAACGACTTGGAGTTATAATTTTGAATTCTTATCATCAAGATTAAGGTTTTAATACATGCTTGTGTGGTTCCCTCTCTGTCCTGGGTCTCGGGCTCGAAAGGTTAAACGGTCGGACCGATTCTTCTTACCGAACTTAGCATCGAGATTTCGTTTCTTTTGAGATGCACTTTCTTTTCTATTTGTATCTTTGAGTTTGGATTATTACAATCTACCCTCCTTTAAAAAATTTTGTCATTGAAATTTTTATACCTTAGTCGAAGAGATGTGAATATTTCTCATGATAAGGCTTTAAAGCCACAACCACAATTCAAACTAATAGTTTCTAATACACGACTCTATACAACAATTCAAAATGCCATTAAAGGCTAACAATTACCCATAAAAGGAACTACAACTCAATGGCTTTGAAGACCAACCCTCACCCTTATCGGGCTTCGCGCAACACCTTCGTAGGACTTACACATACACCCTTACCGAGCTTACACACACCCTTACCGGGTAAAATTCTTTTGGATTAATCATACCCTTCCATAATAGTATCTTTAAGAACACACGGTCCCCCACTACAAACTCTAGGTCGCATCTTCTGATTATCTGCATAACTCTTCTGTTTATCTTGTAATTGCTTCAATCTCTTTCGAATCAACTTAATCTTATCAATGGAAATTTAAACTATCTCGGTTCAAGCAACTTCCTCTCTTTCACTTTTTCCCAACAAATTGGGCTTCGACATTTCCTGCCGTACAACGCTTCGTAAGGGGCCATCCCTATAGTTGACTAAAAACTATAGTTATACGCGAACTCGAACAACGACAAATGTTCCTTCCAGCTTCCAGCAAAATCTAGAACGCATACTCTAAGCATATCTTCTAAGGTTTGAATTGTTCTCTGTGATTGACTACCAGTCTGTAAATGGAAAGCTGTGCTAAACTTTAAATTAGTCCCCAATGCTTCTTGTAAGCTTGGCCAAAATCAGGACGTAAAACGTGGGTTTCTGTCCGATACTATAGAAACTGGTACTTCGTGTAGCCTAATGATCTCATCGATATGAAGTCGTGCAAATCAATCTGCAGAATACGTCATCTTTATTGGTAGGTAGTGAGTTGATTTCGTCAACCTATCCACAATTATCCGAATAACATCACTCCCCTTGGGTGTTCAAGGGAGTCCGATTAAGAAATCCATGGTATTATGTTCCCACCTCCACTCGGGTACTGGTAACGGTTGTAATAATCCTGTCAGTTTCTAGTGTTCAATCTTAACTTGCTGGCATACTAAATATCTTGTCACGAAATTCTTTACATCCGTCTTTATCTTACTTCACCAATATATTTCCTTTAAGTCTCTATACAACTTCGTACTTCTTGGATGCATGGTGTATGTTGAGTTATGCACTTCGTCTAACACTTGCCTACTAAACTCTCCATTATTGGGCACATACTATCTATGACCGAACCACAACACGTCATTTTAAATTTCAAATTCTGTCTTCCCTTTAGCCGCTATTTTCGCCCTTATCTTGACCACTTGATTATCCGTCAATTGAGCTGGTCGAATTTGATCTAAAAAAGTTAGTCTTACGCTCAGAGTTTCTAATAAGCCTCCATTCTTTCCTATGGAAAGATGGGTTCTAAGCGTTCACATTTCAGAAAATGTACCAGCTCGTACTACTCGTAGATGCTCTATTTTTTCCTAATGATTTTTTACTTAGGACATCTGCTACGATGTTAACCTTCCCCGAATGATAATGAATCGTGTAGTAATAATCCTTAATTAACTCCATCCAACTCCTTTACCTCAAGTTCAGCTCTTTCTAGGTGAAAATATACTTCAACCTCTGATGATCTGTAAAGATCTCACAAGGGACTCCATACAAATATTGTCTCCATATCTTGAGCGCGGAAACGATTGCATCTAACTCTAGATAGTGGGTAGAGTAATTCTTGTCATGAGGTTTTAATTGTCTATATGTATAGGCGATAACCTTCTTGTGTTGCATCAATACGCAACCCAAACCTTTGTGTGACGCGTCACTATAAATAACAAAGCCCTCATTGCCTGACGGAAGTGTAAGTACAAGTGCTGACACCAGTTTAGACTTTCATTCTTGAAAACTTCATTCGCATCCATTGGATCATCCAAACTTGACATTCTTTTGAGTTAACCGAGTCCTGGGTTTCGCAATCAGGAAAAAGTCCCGAATAAAACGCCGATAATAACTAGCTAACCCCAAAAAACTTCGTATCTTAGTCACGGTAGTTGGTCTTTTTCAAATGACTATCGCTTCCACATTCATTGGGTCCACTTGTATTCCCCCTCTAGATATAGCATACCCAGCTACACCACTTGATCCAACCAAAACTCACACTTTTCAAATTTTACATACAACTTATGCTTTCTCAGGATCTACAAAGAATCTTCAAATATTTTCTATGTTCCTCTTCACTCCGAGAATATAACCAAATAGCGTTTATCAACACAATTACAAATTGGTCTAGAAAGCTTCTGAACACCCGGTCCATCAGGTTTGTAAATATAACAGGCGCATTCATTATCTCGAAAGGCATCACCACAAACTCATAATGCTCGTAATGGGTTCTAAAGGCAGCCTTGGGTATATCTGACTTCTACACTTTCAATTGATGGTATCCTGACTTCAAGTCTATCTTTGAGAACATTCTAGCTCCTTACAATTGGTCAAACAAGTCGTCTATCCTAGGTAAAGGATACTTGTTCTAACGATCACCCTATTCAATTGTCGATAGTCGATACACATCCTCAGTGTTCCGTCCTTCTTTTTCACGAACAGTATAGGTGCTCCCGATGATGAGACACTAGGTCAGATGAATCATTTTTCTAATAACTTCTGTAATTGTTCATTCAACTCTAATAGCTCAACATGTGACATTCTGTAGAGAAGAATAGATATGGGCGCTGTGCCCGGGTAGAGATTGACTATAAACTGTACTTTTCAATTTGGAAAAAATCTTGGTAAATCATCTGAAAAAGTGTCTAGAAACTTACAAATCACTGGTACCTCCGAAAGCTTCTTTTATTCCATCTCTACGTCCATCACATGTGCTAAAAACCCCTGGCAATCCTTCTTCAACATCTTTGAATCTTTAATAGCCGACACGATATGGATAGGTGTTCTACTCTTGTCCTCTTAGAAAACGAATTCCTTCTCCCCGAATATTCGAAAGATTACTCTTTTCCTAATCTAGCAACGCGTGGTAGGATGACAACCAGTTCATCTCAAAAATCAAATCAAACTCAGACATAACCTGTCACGACCCATTTTTAAATATGGCGTCAGTGACTGGCCAGTGAGTCAAGACTCACCAAAGGCCTCTTTTTTCATTAACTTTCACTTCATTTTGTAAATTGCCAACGATACTTTTTTTTTTTTTTTGAAAAGAGAAGACAAGTTAATTAAACTTTCCCATAATCTTATTTCAAAAGAAAATCCCAGAGCTTAATAATAGTGAAATAACATCCAACATTATTAAAGCATATATCCAAGTGCTAAATACAGAAAAGAAAATCACCAGAATTACACAGAAAACATGAAAATATAAACAAAATAATCATTTCTTTCTTAAGTACCACTTCATTTGTTCCGTCATGCCTCACCTGAAAAATGTTAACATTCATTAGTCACGCTAGTGTGAATTCAAAGATATCAAGATTTCTAATTTGCCATGAATTATCCAAGTTTAACTTTATATAGTTAGAACATTTTTACTTTGTACCAAATATCATACTGATTTCCATCTTTATTCCATCCAACTATCGGTATTTTTTTGCCCCCGAGTCAGAACCTTTTGGTATTATTGTCTTATTCCCCCGAGTAGGGACTTTTGGTATTATTTTTTCGTCCCCCCAGAGTGGGATCCTTTCGGTGTTATTTTCCTGTCATCCCGAATAGTAAGGACCTTTGGTATTCTTTTTCCGTCCCCCCTAGAGTAGGGACCTTTCGGTGTTATTTTTCTGTCATCCCGAGTAGTAAAGATCTTTGGTATTCTTTTTTCATCCCCCCAGAGTAGGGACCTTTCGGTATTATTTTCTTGTCCCCCTGAGTAGGGACCTTCCAGTATCTTTACTGTCTCTCGAGTCAGTTCCTTCCGAACTTTTATCAATACATTTATTGTGTATTCAAAATTCATGTGTTCAGAGACTTACTAACCCAAAAAATATAACAGACATTCATAACTTAGTTTTCATTTCAAGATCTCATAAATATGTAAAGAAAAGACAACAAAATAAAATATCTAAGAACTTACCAATTAAATCAAACCCAGTCAGTTAGCCCTTGTCCTGGAATTTTCGATCTAACTAAACACACAAAAATACTAATATCAGGAAAATTCTCATAGCTCGTTAAATTATTTTATTTTCTTATTTCTAAACTTTAACTTTATTTATTAAAATCTTATCAAAACTAATTAAAACTCATAATGTATGTAAAAATACTAATTTTAGTAAAACTTTATAAATTAGTCAAATTATTCTATAATTTAATCTAAAAGTTTATTTTCATTTTTACAGTACTTTAAGTTGTTATTATTATTATCAGTGAGAGAGAGTGTTTCCCCTAACATTACTTAAGAATCCATTTGTTTCAATTAACTATTTGCTCCATATTGATTCTAATGTTCAAAATACTATTCCCTAAAATACACAATCAAGAGCTTGCCCAGGAACTCGTACCGTTATTACAAGAAGCATGAGAAGGTAATATTTTAAATTGACCGAAGAAAGAGAGGAATCGTACTTACCCCCAAATCCATTTCATAAACCCCATATATGTTAAAAGGGAAAAGTCTTAATTTGCTTTCAGATGTCTGAAAAAAAATAACCGAAACTACTAAATGTCATCGCCAATTGCTTCAAAGGCACCATTACTCACCTTACATGAATATCAAGATTCAAGGTGGGTTTTTAACCAACAGATTCCAAAATCACAAAATGAGAATTTTAAAGGTATAAGAACATTTTCATTTTTATTTAAAATAGTAATCTTAATCTTTATTTTAATTCCTAAATTTAAAATCTTAATCTTTATAAAAATTAAGTCTTTATTTGAAATTTCTTTTAACATTTTTATAATCGTTTTTAGATTTTTAACTTAACAAGTAATTTTAAGCAAACAAACAGTCCCTTCTTGTTGGCCAAAATTTGCAAATTAACCCAACCATCTAAACACACACTGAAACACAACACACACACAGCATGGCCAACCCGCCCACATGGTTTCCTCACAAATACACACACAGTGAGCATTAACACACACCCACGGGTGAAATATGGTGGTACCAGTGGTGAGGGTATATATATAGACAGAGAGAGATAGAGAATAAATTGAGGGAGAACGGTGGTCGTCGGAGGATGGCGGAACGACTATGAGTGGCGGTGATGGGGTCGCCGGTGGTGGTGGTTGGCGTTGCCAGCGACGGCAGGTGGCCGGTGGTTGGTTGCACGGTGGTGGAGGGCAGGCGCTGTAGCGCCTTCTTCTTCCCCCGATTTGCAAATGAAGCTTCAAAGCTTCAGTTTCTATCATCAGAAGCTCTGTGTGCATAAATATATATAATATGTATAATATATGTGTATATGGCGGTAGGGAAGAACAGTTGTCCACAACTGTCTTTTTCTTATTTTTTTTAACGCACGTGATACAATAAACATCTAAAGATACTTTACAAAATTTTGATCTAAAATTTTTAATTTAAAAAATTTTAAAAAATTTAAACTAGTCTTTTAAAATTATTTTGTAATTTATCATAAAGTTAGAATTTATAGAAAAAAATTTCTAACCACACAATACATTTTTATCTTAAATTTAACCTTTTATTAAATATAAATTCTTGAACTTAAACCTTAAAATTAAGTCTAAAGTTTTGTTAGAAATTTTATTAATATTCTTATGATTAATTATTTTTATTTTATTATTATTATTATTATTAACATTTTTTAAGATCGAGTGTCACATAATCAAATGTATCAAATCTACCAACATCTCCATATCGTTTATCTTTAACACATAATCTTTTAATTACCACTATAGCCTTACAACTATCAAAACTAATACCGTCACTTGAATTTAATGCGTCACTAGAGCTAAACATTTTACGTAGACTAAACGCTCTACAGGTATATGCTTACCCATACAAATCCAAACATAACCCTCGTCATACAACAATATACATTCGTATCTTTCCTTCATATACGTACCACTCACCCAACAATACTTTAACCGTACGGTACTAACTTCTGATTCTAAAATTTTTTACCATCATCACTCAATTCCTTCACACATTATCTGCCGCATAACTGAACCAAAAACCACTTTTGCACTTTAACTATTTCATCTTACCCGCCTTTTACCAAGATACTCGATTCACTCAAGGTTAATTTACAAAAATCAAACCTATTAATTCGTACAGTTTCACTTACGCTCCCACTGTTTTCATCCAAACACTTATTCCTTTGGCGTACTCACACTAAGTTGCTTCGCAACTCCACCAGAAACAATAGAATTATATCATCCTTCAACTTCTCATACATAGAATCCACACATTTTCATGAGAAATTCTTTCTCTATAGAAGCAACCTTTATGCACTAATCTAAATAGGTTTTAGTTAATGGGTCACATCATAAAAGATTTTTTCAAAAGTAACTTCCTTGTGACTCACACCAATGCCACAATGGAAATCGAATACCAACTTCATACGAGTTACACAGTCTAGATGTCAAACGAATATAAATTGATACTTAGGAACTTACCAAAATAAATTTGGGCATGAGGGCTATTAAATTTTTTGCTCGTTAAAGGTTAAATTAAAAATATGTAAAAGTAAAATAAAAGTACACGGTGATAAATGATATTATTATGGTTGTGTTAGTGGAGAGATTCAAATATTAAAATGTGAACAAAGTTGAAGGATTGAGTAAGTAAGTTTTGCAGAATTCAGTTCAGGGGTCATCGCTCGAGCGGTGGGGGTCCGCTCGAGCGGGCTATCGAAAATTTTTTTGGAATAATCTCGAAGGTTAAAAAAAATTTGGGGGTTTATGTATATATATGTGCCCATGCCCCAGACCCACGTGATACCGTCTCACATCTCTCTTTCCCTCTTCTCTTCTTCTTCCCTTTCTAGAGAAAGAAGCCCAAGATCCCTCATGAAACCCTAACCCTCCACCCCTCAAGTTGAAGCTTTGGAGCTAAATTGGGAACAACCAAGGGTAGAAATCAAAGCTATAGAGCTAGGAGATGGGAGGTGGAGCACCAAGAAGTCAAGAGCTTTCTCAATCCAAACCCTAGATGAAGAGATCGGAAAGAATTTCTAGCTTTTGAGCAATTTCGAGGTAGGATCTAGATTCTCTCGTATGTGTGTGTTGATTTGAGTGAATATTTTGATTATATGAGTAAAATATCATAAATTTCATGCATAAATTGAAGAATTGATAGAGTTATATGGGAGTTGAGGTGGGTTTTCATGAAGATTTGTGTTTTTGAGAAGTAATAAACCATAATTTGAGAAATTATTGCATAAAAAGGGTTTATAAAACATGAATCCAATGTTTTTGGGATGACAATTGAGATTTGAGACCTATTAGATGAAGGATTAAGGGTTTTGAAGTTAAAAACTCAAAACAGGAGAAAGTATGGGATTTTCTCGGCCGACAGCGTGCTCGAGCGGAGCCCTGTCCGCTCGAGTGCTCAACTGGCAGAGAGTTGGCCGCTCGAGCGCCCGACATCCGGTCGAGCGGACTGACTGCGCAGGGCCAACTTTGTTCAATCATATCTCCGTCATTCGGACTCCGAATTGGGTCGTTCTTGTACTCAAATCGAAGCCCCGAAAGTCCTATTTCCAACAAGACTACTCTCACAAAAAAATTTATTTTGTAGAAAAAGTTATGATTAAAATAATGAAGGTACGTCAAATTTTTTTAACCATTTTTCACCCGATTTTGGTCAAACGCTTTGAAAAAGTATATTTTCATCAATATAGAACATTTTCAGTGAATTTTCTATCTCTTGGGCTATGAATATTCCTACTTTACCACACTTGGGTGGGAATTCTAGTATCATACCAATTGGAGGTGTTGCGATGAAAATAAATTTTGACATGTGACGAAGGTTTTAAGAACTAGTACGAGGATGGATAATTGTGGACTATGTAGTGTCATGGTTATCATTTAAGAGTTTATGTTTTAGAGAGAAAACATGAATTTTAACTTATATATACATGTATATGTATATGATGGGTGCATTCTGTTTGTTTCAAATGACATGATCATGCGTGAGTTAATTATGCGTTGGCATTTCATGGAGTTGATAATTGGAATGTGATTATGAGAAATTATGTGTTGAAATTTATGATGGCATTTGAATTGAAAGAAAGAATGGAATGTTAAAATAAGACTTGATTGGAAATGAAATGAGAAGTTGAAATGTAAATATTGAAAAGAGGTATTATGAGAAAATATTTGGGAAGAGGAACCAGTTGTGGGTTGGACTCTCGGACTTTTATGAAAAATGAACAAATAATGAACTGTATGGATTAATGTGGATTAAGTTGGCTTGGCGGGTCGGTGGTGAAAGATCAAAAATTTGCGCAAGATGGGAACCACGTGCCCACAGGTTAGCCCTCGAAACGTGGTGTTGTATCGTGGTGAGTTATAGAGTTATCTATTAACCAATGGCTTCGCGTAGCCTATTGGGATAATAGGGAGGGATTTCTATAAGTTACACCTGATATTGATTCATTAATTTTGATAAATTAATTGTGATACAGTTTTTGTGATAAATCGGGTAATAAAAATGTGATTTGTTTTTTGGTGAAAAACTGAGAATGAGAATAAATGTAAAAGAAATGAATATGTTGAAAAAGGCTTAATGAATAAATAACTTGACGTGCGTAGGTGTGTGTGTGTGAAAATAAATAACAAATTTATGGAATGTGTATTTTTATTCCGGTTGCACCCATCACACCTCACAAATCATGCATTACATATGAGTTAATCTATATCCTACGAGTTTCGGCTCATGTATGTTTACTAAAATATTTCAGGTTTTGAAGACCAGGGACGATACTATGAGCAGCGGATGCTTTGGGGAAGATTATAGGAAAGACTTCGTGTTTATTTATATTTTTGCATTATGGTTGTACATAAACCAAAATGGAGAACTGTAATTAAAGATATTATGATTGAAAATTTTTTTTTGAGATTTCAAGCCTTTGTTGTAAATTTTAAATGTGCAAGGACATAGTTATTTCAAGAGCAGTTCTCATATAATTAGGACTTAAATTATGTGATAAACAAAAGTCGAAAATGATGATCCTTATGAGAAAGGTTTGGGGTAGATTCACGGGTCCCTGAGGTTCGGGCCGTGATAGAATGATATCAGAACTCTAGATTCGAATACCTAGGAGCCGTGGAAATAACGATAACCTATAAATGTGACTTTTTTTATGACATTAGGCACCACTACACGGCATGAATTGTGTGCTTGCATGGATTTGCGATGGAATTGTGTTGCATATGTTATGTGTTTATGTAAGCATGGAGGGTTAAGTCTTGGGGTGATGTGGTATGCCATATAGCGTCCGATCAATTATTTTGGGGTTCGAAATAGAAAAGCGTTTGGCCGACGTTCTTTCTATGAGAAATATGAATTAGTTGCCTGAATTGTCGCGTTGCTCTTGGGCTTTCCCTCGGTATGCGAATATGTGTTGATGCGATGTGATTAGGTGTTGGGTAATGTATAGCTTGACACTGGGAGGTTAAGTTGAGTTTGATCTAGTGGGGTGTTGTGATGCTCTTGTGGTAAAAGTTATGCCCGTGAAGCTAAGGTGAGTTATGGTTTGAATGGTGGTGTAGGTTGTGGAAGTGCAACCCAGTGGTTAGTAATTATGGTGGGCGTAAGTTTGAGAAATGAGCAGTGACTGTCCGGAGTATGTTGTATCCATGTGAGTCGAGGGTGACCGTAGTTAGTTGTTCATTATGTGTTGAACTACTAGTGGTTTGACGGACAAGTATGGTAGATTGTTTGAAACCCTTTGGGGGTTATTGGTTATAGATGGATATGAGGTGTGATTTTAGGCTCGTTAAGGATTATGTGCGTCATCTGCCGTGCTATGTCTTGAGCCGTGCTGTGTCATGAGCCGTGTATCCCGAGATTGGGTATGGATAGGAGCATAGTGGACGGGAATATAGTGGACGGGAGCGTAATAATCTCCGACCTAAAGTGTGTTAGAAAGTCCGTGTGTCACACCCTCTCTCCATGGGCCAAAACCGATGTTATTTATAATAACCAAAAGAGTACTTATACTAATGAAACTAAAATTATTTATTTATAAAAATTAGGCAACTGTACATACTACGGATACGTTATCCTGTATCCTCAAACCAGCGTAAACTTTACAAAAATAAAGAATTTCATACTTCTGGTCTTTTTACAAAAAGATTAAAACAAAATGTCACAGGTAACTACGAGCTCGGGATTATGAATCTGACAACTGTGGTGGACCAACTCTAGTCATTCCTGCGATCTGCAACCACAAAGGTTGCAGGAGAGTGCATTTAGTATTATAATGATCAGGATGGAAAATAGTCATTTTATTCAAAATATCATGCCTTTCATAAGAGATATAAAAATATTGCATTTACTCATCACAAAAAAAATCTCATAATTAACATTCTAAGCCCTTTTCAAAAGTATCTTACTCAAACATTTCAAAAGTATATTTCATGCTCAACAGCCACGGGTCATTGAATTCACTGTCACATAATTTAAAAGTAAAGCTCTTAGCATAACCGCCACAATTCAAATTGAAACTATCTTATTCACAATCTATACTCAACAGTGACCAAGTAGTCGTCCACCTCACGACCGAGAGTTTCGACGGTACCGTAATCTCAATTCTCAGTGCACGAATAGTAACGTGATGAAATGAGAGGCACTCTCCACCAAGCACGAGTGGTATGTGCTGTCCGAGACTTAGCCTGCAAAACTTTTAAGGCAAAAACCTCTGCTCAACGGAAAACCTCTCCCATAGGGAGAACCAACACCCATAATTGGGCAACCTCCCCTAACGGGATATAAAGGGCCGAAAACCCCTGTAACTTGACACTTTGGAATAACATTTCATAATATCGATGACATTTGTCAAAATATTTATATAACAACCATATGCTTTTCAAAAGATACTGATAGCACGTTTAGACATATTATATCATTCGAATAAAAGATCATGTTATCACAATTTTTCATGTTTCAAAACATGGATATGAAGCAAATTTAAAGCATAACTCATGCATTTCTGTTCAAAATAATACTTAAGCACTCTCACTTTGACTTAGGTGCGACAAAATTCTTTCTTTGTTCTCGATTTCAAAATTCTTAATTTTTCGGTGATAAAATCTCGGTGCCTAATAAGAAATCAAATATCTATGTAAGCGCAGGACACTTATTTCTTACGAAATTTTAAAAAATTTTGACTATTGAAGTTAAAATTTCTCAAGTAAACATTAACTAAAGCATTATCTTTTAAAATTTAATTCTTATTAAAAATATTAAAACTAACCAAAATATTCTGATTATTTTCAAAATTATAAATTTTTTATTTATCTCAACTTTTATTTATAAAAAATATACATCTTTCGTATTAAAGTTTTTTTTTATACAAACTAATTAAGTAAACTAATATTATTGTTTATCTCAATTTTTTCTATTATTAAAAATGAAGTTGGGTTTTTGTGAAGCACTTCTGTACCAAATAACTAAGTTTCGATGTTAAAAACCGTTGAACAGGTGCTGTAGGTACTGCAGGTACTTTTTAGATACTGAAGGTGCTGTAGGTGCTGAATAGATACTTTGGGTGTTTTAGGTGCTGTAGGTACCAAGCAGATGTTGTAGGTGCTAAGTAGGTGTTGTAGGTGCTGAAGGTGCTGCAGGTACTGTATGTCGGGGCACACCTTGGCCAGAATTGAGATCTTGATGATGATATACATGAACCAACGCCAGGGTTGGATCTGGAAATCATCTCATCTGAGAAACGAACCAGGCCTGGCTACAACATCAAGATTTTCTGGCCAGTACTCACAGCCTACTCGCACTATTGAGGCGTCCGCATGTGCTGGTCGTTCCGTGTGTCCACAGCGTGCTTAATGGGTGGGTCATAGGTCAACGAGTAGTAGTAATTCAAAAGCTAGAGGAGAAAGTAATATGGGGGCAGCTCGTGCAGGCTTTGTTGGATGCGCACCGCGTAGAACTTGTCCATGTCGTCGAAATACTTCCGACACCTTTCTTCGTCAGCCGCTGCGACCAGGCCAAAGCTACAGAGTGTTCAC
>JAOTRH010155487.1:0-13079 GCA_034768845.1 Heliamphora exappendiculata | reverse complement strand
CTAGTCTTTGTTCATAATTTTTCTTTTAATTTACTTTATGCTAGTCAATCAACTAAAACCTTGCAATGTTCTATAACCTTTTCTCCTACTTATGTTTTTTAGGACCTCACGATGAAGACGATGATTGGTTTGGGGCATAAAAAGAATGGTCTCTATTATCTTGCTGCTGATATATCTCATTCTGCCCCTCTGTTTTGAGTGCTACGATTTCTCATCTTCAGTGGCATTTTTGATTAGGTCATCCATCTGTGGCCAAGCTTAAGTTAGCTATTCCAAGTTTCTGTCAGGTCTTTAGTTTTGATTGTGAAGCTTGTCAGTTAGGGAAGCATCACCGTAGTTATTTTCCTACTAATAGTTGTAGTTGTCAATCAGAGTCCTTTGATATAATCCATATGGACATTTGGGGTCCTTCTCGAACTCTCAGTATTAATGGATAATCTTATTTGGTCATTTTTGTTGATTATTCTCGCATGACTTGGTTGTTTTTATTAAAACGTCGATCTGAGTTACCTTTTATTCAGTTTAAATTTTATAATGAAGTGTTCATCCAATTTGGCAAGCGTATTAAGATTCTTCAATAAGATAATTCCATTTAACATCTGCAATATGTCGTTGATCCTTTTGTATTGATTGGGGTATATTGTTCATCAAACTAGTTGTGCGCACGTGTCTCAACAAAAGGGTGTAGCTGAACGCAAGCACCGTCACTTGTTATATGTTACTCGTAACTTAGGTATTCCCGTATTTAGGAGGGTTATTGTTATCATATCGACACTTGACGATACTTTGTGACTGTTGATGTTACCTTTTTTAAGTCTACTTTTTTTTTTTTGCTTCTTCTGGTCAAACACTATCTTCTGACCTTATTTGCTATTGTGAATGGGAGTCATCTTCTTCACTTATTCTTCCTTTACTACTATCTTTACCACCTCCTTTTTTTATCAGACCCTCTTTTGTTGATATATCAACGCACTCAAGTTTGTCCCTTTGTCTCTTATGACCCGGATGGGGTTGGATCCTTCATCTTGTTATGCTGAGGTTCTTAGATCTCCACCTCATTTCAGTTTTGCCGACGTACCTAGTACTTTGCGTCGGGGTAAATGAGCCTATACTCAACGTTCTATTGCTAATCTTGTCTGATATAATCGCCTTTCACCTTGTCTCTCCTCTTTTACTTCTACCTTATCATCTATTTCTATCCCTACCTCTCAACACATGTTATGTCAATGTCTAGATGGAAACACGCTATGGATGAAGAAATGAGCGCTCTTCATTAGAATCAAACTTGAGAGCTCACTACTCTTCCACCTAAGAAGCAAGTGGTTGGTTGTCGTTGGGTATACACTATGAAATATCTCCCCGATGACTCTGTTGAGCATCTTAAAGCTCGCCTTGTTGCTGAAGGCTACATTCATACGTACGGTGTTGACTATTTGGAGATGTTTTCTGTAGTGTCTCGTTTTAATTATGTTCGCATTCTTCTTTTTGTTTTCGTTAGGCGTTCATGGCCTTTGTATTAACTATATATAAAAAATGCCTTTCTTCATGGTGTTGTTCAGGAAGAGATATGTATGGTCCAATCACTTGGTTATATTCTTGTTAGCGGTGAGCTTCTCGTCTGTTGTCTTCATAAGGCTCTGTATGGTCTGAAGCAATCATCTCGAGCTTGGTTTGATAGGTTTAGTTATGTTGTGCTCACCTATGATTTTCATCGTTCTACCTTTGATCATTATGTTTTTATTCGTCATTCTGCTACGCGTGCGGTTGTGTTAATTGTCTATGTTGATGATAATCTTATCTCTGGTGATGATACTCTCAACATTGTTGATTTGAAACGCTATTTAGGTTAACAATTTTATATTAAGAACTTGGGTGTTCTTCACTATTTTCTTGGGATTGAGATTGCCCGTTCTTCAAAGGGCATTTCTATATCTTAGAGAAAATATATGCTTGACTTCTTCTTTTTGAGACTAGTCTGTTAAGTGCTCGGGCCGTTTACACTCCTATGGATTCTACTATAAAGCTTGATGTTGACCAGGGCACACTCTTTGTTGATGTTGGCTGTTATCGTCCACTGGTTGGGAAATTGATTTACTTTACTATTATGCTGTTGGTGTTGTTAGTCAATATATACATGCTCCTAATTTGTCACATTTTTGAGGCTATCTGTTGCATTCTGTGCTATTTGAAAAGTGCTCCAAGCCGGAGCTTGTTATATCAACCATCTAATCCCTTAATATTCCAAGGGTTTAGCGAGGCTGATTGGGTGGGTAGTTGCTCTGATAGACGTCTATTTTTGGCTATTGTACCTTTGTTGGTGGTAATATGTTTACTTGGTGCATTAAAAAATAAAATGTTGTTACCCGATCCAGTACTAAACTGGAGTATTAGGATATGGCTCATACTGCTTCTGAAATATTGTAGGTTTGTTCTCTTCTTCAAGACTTTGATGTCATTACTACTTTTCTATGTAAATGGTTTGTGATAATCAGCTGCTCCCTTTATTGTTAATAACTCGTTTTTCATGAGCGCACTACATATATTGAGGTTAGCTGTCACTTCATTCAAGATTTAATACCATGGAAACATATTGAAACTCCTTATCTTTGCTCGAGGGATCAGTTGGGCGATATTCTCATAAAGCTATTACTTTGTTTCCCTTCCACCGATTGTTTGTCAAGTTGGGCATGTTTAACTTGTATGCTCCAGCTTTAGGGGGATTGTTAGCAGTGTTTTTTATTATTTATATTTTATTGTTCGTTTGACTTTTCTTTAGGGTATTGCTATAATAATTTATGGTACAATAATATTAGAAATGCATATATGTGAATGAGATAATTTAATCTCCTTTGACTCTTTGTCTTCTCTTTTCTTTCTTTTCTTTTCTCTTTCTTCTTCGTCCTCCTCCTCCAAATCTTAAGTTAATATCTTATGATTCAACCAATACTATTGTTATGAAATCTTTAGATGTGTTTGATTTCCTTCCTGACTCTTGACTTGCAGTTAGCCAAAGTGGAATTGACCGATCCTGTTGGAAAATAGTGGATTTTGAACATTTTGTTGAACGTGGTTTTAGTTAACTTTGAAGCTAAATAACTTTGGATTGGATTAATTTTTTTTGATGATTCCAAATTCTAATATGTTCATCTCCATAAGTAGTTTAATCATAGATTTTGTGACGTTCAAAACCGTTAACGGGTGAATGAGAAATTGACTCCAAAAGTGTGCCATAGAAGTTGACAAAATGATGGTAACTATGTCCTATCCCACATTGATTGGGAGAGAAAATGGTGAGTGCCCAATTTAGTATAAAAGGGGTTTCAGTCCTACATTGGTTGGGAGAAACCAATGTAGTCCGTGGGTCGCGGGTTGCGGTCCGGCCCGTGCCAAGCCGAGCTGGGCCGGGCTCGGGCTCGAGTCCGGGTCTGTAATTCGTGGGTCGCGGGTTGCGGGCTGGGTCGGATCAACCCTTATCTTTTTTTTTGAAAATTTATTTATTTAAATTTTTGAATTTACCGTTACCGAACCGTTAGAGAGTTCGGTTGGGGACCGTTGGATTTAATTTTCGGGTCATGTCTGTTGAGCAACGGGTCATGTCTGTTGGGCAGTCTAACCACCAGACCGGATGGAGTTCGTGACTGTTGGGTTAGTCCAAACAGGCACCAGTCATGCCTATTTAAAGGCTGCTGCTTTGCCATTTTCATTTACAAACAATTCAATAAGATCTCCCCTCCTTCGTTGTTTCTGCATTCTGCATCTTGCTTCATTCCTGAGAGAGAGTTTCAGACATAGTTTTCTAGTTCGCCGAGCTTTTTGATTGTTGTGCTGCTTCAAGAAGCTGCAGATCGTTGTATCCTGGGAGACATACGCTGCCAACTCGAAGCACCGAAGTGAGGGCGCTTTTGTCTTAAGGAGATCGTGTCAAACACGAGTCTCGATCAACAACTACTGTCTACATTCTTTTTATTCGGTATTTCTGGTTTTTGTTCTGTTTCAGCATTACTGTTTCGATTATATTTTACTTATTCTAGCAGATTTATATTTATGTTGCAGTTTTCTTTTCTGCTTAATGAAATAGTTTATTTTCGGTCTAGTTAATTTTCTGCAGTAATTTAATTTCTGTTCATACAGTTTATTACCAGTTAACGTTTATTTTATGTACTATTAGTTTATATAAACAGATTGTTTAATTACTTATTATACCAACAATCGTAAGACAAATATTCTATATATATTTTCTTTTTAATTTGTTTTATATTTTGGGTTACAGTTTAATTGTTTTTTCTAAAACAGTTTTCAGATTACATTCTGATTTGGTTTTAATTACAGTAATTTAATTCTGTAATTGATTCGGTATTATTTATTTTGTGGTGTAATCAAATATATTATTTTAATCTGTTATGTACAGATTGTTTAAGAATTAAATCGGTTTATCTGCAGTTTTATTTTAATTACAGTTTTTAAAGGAAAAATAAAGTCTTTTCCGGGTTGCTAAAACAGTTTTTTTTGTGTTGTTTCTGTAATATCAGAAAATTAAAATATGGCATCTGAAAATGTTGAAGTTACTACTGTGACCCCTACCCCTATCCCAGTTGTACCTTTAGTGATACCGGCTGTCACTACGACAGTTCCGGTGAATCACGGGAAAAAGTAAGAGAAGTTCAATAGAACTGATTTTAAAAGATAGCAACAGAAAATGTTGTTCTATCTTACTACTCTCAATCTGGTTAGATTCCTACGTGAAGCTGCTCCGGCATTAACTGAAGGTGAAACTAACTGACAAGCGGTTGCTGCTATGGATGCATGGAAACATGCTGACTTCCTATGCCGAAATTATATCCTCAATGGATTGGACAACACACTGTACAACGTGTATAGTCCAGTTAAAACGGCAAAGGAACTATGGGAATTCTTGGATCGCAAATATAAGACAGAGGATGTCGGTGCGAAGAAATTCGTCGTCGGAAAACTTTTGGATTATAAGATGGTGGATTCAAAGGCAATTGTTGGACAAGTTCGGGATCTCCAACTTATCATGCATGATATTCATGCGAAAGGTATGTTTCTGAGTGAATCTTTTTAGGTTGCTGCTATTATTGAAAAATTACCGCAGGGCTGGAAAGATTTCAAGAATTACTTGAAGCATAAGCGCAAAGAAATGAAATTGGAGGAACTGATTGTCCGATTGAGGATAGAGGAAGATAACCGCAAGTCTGAGAGGAAAATCGGGATGGAATCCAAGGCAAATGTTGTGAAACAGGCGCCTAAGGTTAATAACAAGAAGAGAAAGCATGTTGGTGACAAAGGCAGGGACTCTAAAAGACTCAAATTCAAGGGCAAGAGTTACATCTGTGACAAGCCCGGGTATCGAGCAAAGGACTGTCGTTGCAAGCGCAAGAAGAATACCCAAGCCAATGTGACCGAAGTGGATAACCTTTCTACTAGAGTGGATGACATCAGTCTTTCGGCCGTTGTGTCTAAAACAAATCTTGTTGGAAATCCCAGAGAATGGTGGGTGGACACTGGAGCTACTCGCCACATTTGTTCAGACCGAAGGATGTTCTCAACTTATCAGGCTATAGATGGAGAACAGTTGTACATGGGGAACTCTTCTACCTCAAAGGTGGAAGGACAAGGAAGGGTTATTTTGAAGATGACTTCGAGGAAGGAACTCACGCTCAACAACATGCTGCATGTGCCAGACATTTGCAAGAATTTAGTTTTTGGGTCTTTGTTGAGCAAGAATAGGTTTAGGCTAGTATTTGAGTCTGATAAATTTGTACTGACAAAAAGTGGGATGTTTGTGGGTAAGGGGTATCAGTCAGACGGTCTTTTCAAATTGAATGTAATGGTTGTTGTACCAAAATCTACTGTTACTATGAATAAGAATAAATCTTCTTATGCTTATATTGTTGAGTCATCTTTATGGCATGGTAGATTAGGACATGCTAATTACAACTCTCTGCGTAGATTAATTAACAATAATTGCTTGCCTAAATTTGATATTAATCTAAATCACAAATGTGAGATTTGTGTAGAGGCGAAATTAGCTAAGGCTACTTTCCATTCTGTTGAAAGGAATACAGAACATCTGGATTTAATTCACAATGATATTTGTGATTTTACATCAATTCAAACAAGAGGTGGTAAAAAGTATTTTATTACTTTTATTGACGATAGCACTAGATACTGCTACATCTATTTGCTTAGAAGTATGGACGAAGCCTTAGAAATATTTATACATTACAAGAATGAAGTTGAAAATCAATTTGGGAAAAAGATCAAAGCTCTAAGGAGCGATAGAGGTGGTGAATATGAATCGCCTTTTGGTGAATTCTGTTCATAGTATGGCATAATTCATCAAACCACTGCACCCTATTCTCCACAGTAAAATGGTGTTGCTGAGCGGAAGAATAGAACATTAAAGGAGATGATGAGTGCTATGATGATTAGTTCTGGACTACCTCAGAATTTGTGGGAAAAAACTGTTCTTTCAGCTAATTATATTCTTAATAAGATACCCCACAAGAAGACGAATAAGACATCTTATGAATTGTGGAAAAGTCGAATGTGTATCTACAAATTCTTAAGAGTGTGATGGTGTTTGGCAAAGATAGCAATGCCTACACCAAAGAAGTCAAAATTGGGACCTAAAACCGTTGATTGTGTATTCATCGGTTATGCTAATAATAGTAGTACTTATCAATTTCTGATTTACAAATTCGAAATTTCAGATATGCATGTTAATACTATTATTGAGTCAAGGAATGCAGTATTTTTTGAACATATATTTCCTTGTAAATCTAGACAAGAGACAAGTTCTATAAGCAGAACTTATAACACTGCTCAAAGTAGTGATCATGATGAAGACCAGGAAGAAGAGGATGCAGAACCTAGACGTAGCAAACGGACTAGAATATCAAATCCTTTAGTCCAGATTTTCTAGCCTATTTGTTAGAAAATGAGCCTCGAACTTATAAGGAGGCGTTGTCCAGTGTTGAAGCCCATTTATGGAAAGAGGCTGTAAACAGCGAGATTGAATCCATCCTTCAGAATCATACATGGGAACTGGTGGATCTTCCACCCAGTTGTAAACAGCTTGGATATAAATAGATATTCAAGAGAAAGATGAAGGCGGATGGATCAATTGACAAGTACAAAGCAAAACTTGTGGTCAAAGGATACAGACAGAAGGAATGTCTTGATTACTTTGACGCATATTCACCAGTTACAAGAATAACGTCTATACGCATGCTAATATCTATAGCTGCGTTATTTAATTCGGATATACATCAAATGGATGTGAAGACGGCATTCTTGAATGAAAAATTGAATGAAGAGATTTACATAGAACAACCAGAAGGGTTTGTTGTTCCTGAACAAGAAAACAAAGTTTGTAAGCTCGTCAAATCTTTTCATAGTTTAAAACAAGCACCAAAATAATGGCATGAGAAATTTGACAACACTATGATGTCAAATGGTTTTGAGACAAACGAATGTGACAAGTGTGTCTATGTTAAAAGCACAAACAAAGGATATGTTATCGTTTGTCTTTATGTTGATGACATGCTCATCATAGGTTATTATGATCAAATGATAAAATCTACTAAGAAAATATTGAACAAACAGTTTGACATAAAAGATTAGGAGTGGCAGATGTTATTTTAGGAATGACAATTTCTAAAACATCTGAAGGATATGCTTTGTCTCAATCACATTACATTGAGAAAATACTTGGTAAATTCTCCAAGGATGATGACCGTCCTGCGAGGACGCCGGTAGATGTAAATCTACATCTATCCAAGAATACGGGTGAAAGCATATCTCAATTGGAATATTCCAAGATTATTGGGAGTCTAATGTACTTAATGAATCGCACACGACCAGATATAGCGTATGCAATGAGTAAATTAAGTAGATACACAAACAACCTAGGGGCAGACCACTGGAAGGCGATAGTTCGGATTCTTAGATATCTAAGACACACCCGTAACTACGGATTGTGTTGTACCAGATATCCAGCTGTTCTGAAAGGCTACTATGATGCAAATTGGATATCTGGTACAAAAGACTCAAAATCTACAAGTGGATATGTCTTCACTTTCGAAGGTGCAACTGTGTCTTGGAAATCTTCCAAACAGACATGCATCGCTAGGTCAATAATGGAAGCTGAGCTCATAGTTTTAGATAAAGCTGAGGAAGAAGCAGAATGGTTACGCCATTTCTTTGAAGATATTCCAGTGTGGCCTAACCTGTGCCAGCAATTTGTATTCATTGTGATAGTCATTCTGCAATTGGAAGGGCACAGAGTAATTTGTACAATGATAAGTTACGACATATATGTCGTAGACACAATACTATTAAACAATTGCTCTCAAGTGAAATTATATCGATTGAGTACATAAGGTCAAAAGATAATATCGCGGATCCATTAACCAAATGTTTGAACAGAGAGCAAGTGAATTACTCATCGAGGGAAATGGGACTAAAGCCTATTACTAAAGAGACACCTTAATGGCAACCCAACCTAGTTGACTAGAGATCCCAAGATCTAGGTTCAATGGGACAACTAAATTATGTGCGACTCTAGGGGAATCACTGGGGAGATTAACTCCTACCCATTTCTATGATGAAATAGTGATGTCTGCAGCGTGTTTAAGGATAAACTATGCTTTTAATGATTCTTATACCTTGGATATCCAAGTGGGATATGACAGGATACTTTTAATAAGAGCCACCTATATGAGTGTGAACTGGGCCGGTTCTATGAGAATTGTTAAGGCTAAATTCTCTAGAGCACTCATGAATGACCAGGCATGTTCAGGGCCGAAATGAACGCAACCGTGAGAACCAAGCTGTGTTAGAAAGATTCTGTGTGAACTCTATTGTCTTAGCTTACACAAGCGACTGAACAGTTCAAGACATCATGTTCACTGATTAGCCAGCCAGTAAGTCCGATAGTTTCTCACAAGGGAAGGTTCAAAGCCAAAAGCTACCTATCCTATGCAGAATTTTTCTTTTATTGAACTCTCTCTGTGTCTGCATTTTGTTGCATTTTTTTTCCCGTCAAATTCCATTCATGTGGGGGATTGTTGGAAAATAGTGGGTTTTGAACACTTTGTTGAATATGGTTTTAACTAACTTTGAAGCTAAATAACTTTGGATTGGATTAATCTTTTTTTATGATTCCAAATTCTAATATGTTCATCTCCATTAGTAGTTTAATTATGGATTTTATGGCGTTCAAAACCGTTAACGGGTGAATGAGAAATTGACTCCAAAAGTGTGCCATAGAAGTTGGTAAAATAATGGTAACTATGTTCTATCCCACATTGGTTGGGAGAGAAAATGGTGAGTGCCCAATTTAGTATAAAAAGGGTTTTAATCCCACATTGGTTGGGAGAAACATGGGTGAATGGCTTTTATAAGCCAAGTTGGGCCTAAGGGGTGTACACCTTGGGGGTACCCAGTTTTGTGGAGGGTGGAGACCTACCAAACGGTGGGTTCGATCCAAACTCCGCGTGCACGCTGCCGCCCAACCGTCCGACCGGCCGGCCAGGCCGGGCTCGGGTCCGTGGGTCGTGGGCCTGGTCGGATCAACCCTTATCTTTTTGCTGAAAGTTTATTTATTTAAATTTTTGAATTTACCGTTACAGAGATATTAGAGGGTTCGGTTCGGGACCGTTGGATTTAATTTTCGGGTCGCATCTGTTGAGCGACGGGTCATGTCTGTTGGGCTGTCTAACCTCTAGACCGGACCGGGTTCGTGATTGTTGGGTCAGTCCGAACAGGCACCAGCCATGCCTATTTAAAGGCTGCTGCTCTGCCATTTTCATTCACAAAAAATTCAATAAGATATCCCCTCCTTCATTGCTTCTGCATTTTGTATCTTGCTTCATTCCCGAGAGAGAGTTTCAGACATAACTTTCTGGTTTGCCGAGCTTTTTGATTGTTGTGCTGCTTCAAGAGGTTGCAGATTGTTGTATCTTGGGAGACATACGCTGGAAACTTGAAGCACCGAAGCGAGGGCGTTTTTGTCTTAAAGAGATCGTGTCAAACACGAGCCTCGATCAACAATTACTGTCTACATTATTTTTATTCGGTATTTCTGGTTTCTGTTCTATTTCAGCATTACCGTTTCGATTATATTTTACTTATTCTAGCAGATTTATATTTCTGCTGCAGTTTCCTTTTCTGCTTTATGAAACAGTTTATTTTCGGTCTAATTAATTTTTTGCAGTAATTTGATTTCTGTTTATACAGTTTATCTGTTAATGTTTATTTTCTGTACTATTAATTTATATAAACAGATTGTTTAATTACCTACTATACCAACAGATCCAAGTTGTAGGATTCTATTTTGAGTTATTGACAATTTATCTGGAAGATGCCGATAATTAAAAGATATACACAAATGGTGCTTAATATTTGCACAACACATTGGTGCGTTTTGGATTAGCCATTATAAAATAATCACCAAAATAAAACAACATTAGGTGCCAATACCCGCCAAGTAAGGCTACCTTATTCCGAATACCTATCAAGTATTGTCAAGATGATTTTAAGGTTGTTGAAAATACTGGCTAGAGTTTATACCTATTGTCTATCAGAAAAGTATAGTATAAAAAATACAGTACTTACAGGGGGCAGCCATTTAGAGAATAAAAAAATATTCCTGAGAAGAATGCTTTTGCACTTGATTTTTTGGGCAAAAACAAAAAATAGTAAAAGCCTCTTCTGAACTGCAATACCTCCTTGTCTCTCTTATATTAATATCTCCTTATCTCTCTTATATTTGTTTTGGAAGGTAGCATTTTAGAGAACTTCTAACAGAGCCTTAGCTTTATGTATTGATAAAATCCCATAATTCATTGTTAAATGAATAATTTGAATGGGGTGAAATTGCTTCTTGTTGCAAGATCATCAACGTATATGACCAAAAGTATGAAAGTGGGGCAACGTTTTGGCCAGATGTGCATCGTCGTATAATTATTGGTTTGGTGATATCTCAACTTCTACTGATGGGATTGCTGAGTACGAAAGGAGAAGAAGAATCAACTCCATTCCTCATAGCACTTCCTGTTTTGACCATTTGGTTCCATCAATTTTGTAAGGGGCGCTTTGAGTCGGCATTCGTAAAATTCCCTCTACAGGTGAGTGCAGATGCTTCTTTCTGTACTTTTTTCCCCTAAACATAAGAATTTAATATTTAGGAAATTTGTTTCATTCTTCACACAACACTTGTCATTTTTAGAACTGGGATGTGACATTTCTAACTTATGAGATATGTAAGTGTGTTGTATCTAAAAGGTAGAGTTACATAATCGAACCAAACGTGAAGTTTTTAACGATGTTTTTGATGATCTGTAGTAGTCTTGTGGGTTCTCTAACTTGTGTAACTACATGGCATCCTGTTAAAGTATGAGCAGAGCCTTATAAGCACCTCTGTTTACATTGAAAGCAAGTGGACACAAATTTCCTGGACAAGCAGAGATGCATCATTTGAAACCAATTTAGTTTTTAAACTATTAAGTTTGCCGCTCCTATACCTCACATAACCACTTTAACACTATTGATTCATCATCTTAAATGGAAATGACCAGTTTCCTTTCCAAATTGAAGACATTTGTTTGAACCAAATGTTTCAAGCAACTGCATTCAGAGTATTTAAATCCTATTTGATTGTCCTTTAAAAAATTTGCATGCTCATCTAGAAACAAGCAACCCAGATTCCTTTTTTTTTTTTTGAAATGAAAAAAACAACTCTCTGTTTTGAATTCAACCCAAAACAAACCAGTGAAGATGTAACTGTTTGTGTACGGTGACACCTCCATGCTGATGGATTGCCTATTGCCTTCTCTTATTCCCACACTTTTTCACTTTCACCTGAGTTGAACCTTGAGTTTAGAACTTTGTTGCAGCAATGTCAGTTCAACCTCTTCCTTGGATTGTCTCATCTTCTCCTCTTGGCTTAGGCACACATTCAGCAACTCTTTAACCAACTGAATGCTAACCTCTTTTTAATAAAGCCACACAAGCTGATCTTCTACTCTTGTTTGCTTAAAAGGCCAATCCTGATTTCTATAACATTGAAAATCGTTAGTGAAGCGATCTTTGGAAAATACAATTGCAATGTTTGTTTCAATGTTGAAGTGTGGCATTAAATATCTTGTGTTGTTGCTGTTTTACCCTAATGCAGTTTTTAGAAGCCACGGATATGGTTAAGTGTATTGAAATGCAGCTTTTTTTTTTCCTTGACAAGATATGTGATTAAACGCCAAGGAGGCCCCATCCCAATAATATTACATACCTAAAATACTTACCCAGAAAAAATTTACCCATAATTCAAAATGAATTTTTTAAATTGACTTGGTAGTGGAGCCCACACTACACAGTTAAATCTGGATCATCTATTTTAAATTATGAGTAAGTTTCTGGGTAAGTTTTTATGGTACGTAGCATTTTTGGCCTCACCCATGTACAAAGAAGCGAAAGAAATAGCATTATGATGGTCTGACTAATGTGAGAATAATTTTGTTTCCCTTCTGCGTATATTTGATCACAGGATGCAATGGTGAAAGACACTTTAGAACGGGCTACGGACCCAAACCTGAACTTGAAAGCCTATCTCCAGGATGCTTACATACACCCGGTTTTCAAGGGCGGTGAGTTGGAGCGACCAGCAGCAATAGACGAGGAAGAAAACAACCCACTTGTTCGAACCAGGAGGAGCTCTCAAAGGGAAAGTAAATTTAATTCTGGTGGCAGTTCTGACCTTGGTATGTGAGATATCATAAAGATGAAGATATCATTCTTGCAATGATCTCACCCTGTTTTTGCTTCTTTCTTTTCCTCCTTTCTTGTACTTGACAGTAATTAAGGTTTTGTTATCAAATGCCCATTTTATGATAGAAACAGCCTAAAAGTTAAATTGTTCATAGGCATACACACCATAAGAATTGTTGCAGCCTTGCAGGTATTTATATAACCAGAACTTGTTCAGTCCAAGAATGGAGAAAGAAAGTTGCAGACAAAAAATAAAATAAAATAAACAATAAAATATCATTAGGGTTGTTGGA
>JAOTRH010155476.1:0-13079 GCA_034768845.1 Heliamphora exappendiculata | reverse complement strand
AATTGGCTCATCAAATCGCATTGAATCATGTGTCAAACCAACCAAAGTTAGCTAAACTCAACCAAAATTAGACTTAATCACCTTGGGCCCCACAATTTATACTTTTGGTGTGGGTAATTATGAGAATTTATTGTATTGTCACGTTGCACTTATATATCATAATTTTATTTTGGGGACAAAAATGTCATATTGTTGAGTATGTATATTGCCCCCACATATAATTTCTTGAGTCAAGACAATCATATATATATATATATATATATATATATATATATATTTATATCCCTCGTAAGAATACATAGAAAAGGGACTATTCTGTACATTAAATTAATTTTTGAGCATCTTTTTAAGCAATGTAGTATAATTATACCTCATGAACCAATATAATACCAATATACATACAAAAATTAAAATTTTGGGAGCCCCAAATCCCCATGGCTTGCCACTTTGCTCCATCCTAGCACTCCATGTCATTATGTTGTCACATCTTGGTTCATTTGCATGCATTCCTATTGGCTCAAGTTTTGGCACCATCATTTACACAACTCACACCTTGTATCTATAAAACCACCACTTCTCCTCCTCCATGGCCGGCCACATTAGTAAGGATTTGAGAGAGAAGATTAAGAGAAAGTATAGAGAGGGAAATGGAAGAAGAAGAAGAAGAAGAAGAAGAAGAAGAAGAAGAATGATTGGTGCACTAAAGCTATGCCTTTTTGTTCAAGTGTCAAGACCTCTAGAAGACAAGTAAGAGTTCTACAATTTCATCACTTTTTCATTCAAATAACACCATCTCTCTACCCCATTCTTAAGAGTTCAATCAAAGAATACAAAATAAAACAAAAAGAACAAGCTTGAAATAAGCTAGGTCCTTTTTGGAACCTTGAACCTAGATTTGTGTGGTTTTAGTTTTAATGTATCAAATATGAACCTTGCTGATCTCGGTGTGATTCTTCATTCTAGAGTTAAATACTGGTTTAGGCTTTCATATAAAAATCATTTGAAGAGATTTTACTAAGTGGATGCTGAGAAATGGAATTTCTCCCAAAATCGTGCAGATTCTGTCATGTTTTTGTTGTAGAGGTCAAAACTCAATTTTTAAACACTTTTTTTTGAAAATGGTTCCTTCATTAAAGTTATTCTAACATATGATTCTACTTTCCTACCAAATTTGGAGAAGTTTGATCACTATTTGATATGTCAAATCTATTTTTAAAGTTCGTGGGGAGAATTTGTCTCTCTGGACAAATTTGGCCCACTTTCTTATAAAAGCCGAAACACCCATTTTCTCTGAGTTCATGGATAAGTGTTCTTCATGAAAGCTTCATAGTACTTCTTAATCTGGCTTCTGTATAAAATGTAGAACAAATGAAGTTGATTTCATATCCCAAAAGAATTTTCTTCTAACTAAGAGAGAATTTGGAAACAACCTTGATATTAAAAACAACACAAATCTATCACATTTTGTTGTAGGGCTTCAAACCCTATTTTGGAGATGTCATATGAAAATAGTTTCTTCATGAAAGTTGTACCGAACATAATAATCTATTTGGATGCTAAATTTAAGTAATTTTAAACACTATTTGATGGGTTAGAAGGATTTTCAAAATGGCTGGACAGGATCTATCTCTATGGATAGATTGACACATTTTTTTGTGGAGGTCAAAAAACATTTTTGTGATGGATAAAAAGCAATTGTTCTTCATAAAAAAGTTAGATGACAACTTAATCTATCTTCTGTAAAAAAATCAGAGCATTTGAAGCTATTTTGATATTTCAAGTGCATTTTATTTTAACTGTGTTAAAATTTGGATAGTATGACTTTTAAATAAAAATAGAGTTTCGAGCCTAAGTCCTAACTCCCTAGACTTAACTAGTTAACTTATGATCTAAAATATTGATGAGACACTATAAATGACAGGTTTCCTTAGTTTATAAAAGGGTGTAAAGTCACAAGCCACTAACCATAAGACCCGTTCAGAAATCTGAACCATTCTAATGCCTTACTATTCTAAGGGTTGGTATGCTACATTTACATATCGTTTTGGATACTTGTTAAGCACTGAGGGTTTTGACATTAGAGGATGGGGCTTTGCCCCGTTTGCGAAGAGGTGGGTTGTGTTTCGTTTAACCGAGTGAGAGTACTTAGTTATTATTTTGAACAAATAAATTTTGAGTTATTGTCGTAAAATGCTTTCAATATTCATGTTTTGGAATCATGAGAATTTTGATGAATGATAGAATTAAATTTTTATATTCGAATGCCATGAGATTTCAAATGTGCTATCTGTATATTTTGAAGAAACATGCATGTGTGAAAGATGAATGTTGTTAATGTTAAATAATTATTTTTTTAAGTACCAAGTTATGTGGGTTTTCGGCCTATTATATCCCATCAGGGGAGGTTACCCGGTATGGGTTTTATATCCCATTAGGAGAGGTTACCTTCCCGGTATAGGTTTTATATCTAGTTAAGGGAGGTTACTTGTTATGGATTTTATATCACTTAGGGTGAGGTTTCCTAATAGGGGGTTTTTAGCCTTTAAAGACATTTTGAGTTGTGTTCCTAGTTGTATACACACCACTTGTGTTTGATGAAGAGCGACCCTCATTCAAACACGTGCTTATGCGTGTATTGAGAATTGACGTTACAGTATTGTCGAAACTCCCGGTCATGAGGTAGACGATTACTTGAACACTGTTAGGTGTGAATTTAAGTATGAAAGGTAGACTTAAATAAATTGTGACTGTTGAGCCTAAGTTATACATTTGTGAAAAAGAGAAAGTTCTTTTTGAATTACGAGATTTCTGTAGTCAAAACTATGCGGCATTTTCACATCTCTTATTAAAAGCATGATGAACTATTTTCAAATATGTTTTAGTATTTCTTCAATTGAGTGTTTGGCTTCATTTTATTCATTATAATACTAAGTGCACTCTCCTGTAATCTTTATGGTTGTAGATAGCAGGATTGGCTAGAGATTGGTTCACCACTATCGACGTCTAGGGCTTGATCTCGGAGCATAGATGTCTTTTGGAGACTATGTTTTTATTCCCATTTTTTTATGTATGTTTTGGGATGGAGTATCCTCTACAGGGTTACGTTTCTTCGGTATAAATGAAAGTACATTTTTGGATCAGTTTCATATATATGTTTTGTGCTTGGAGAGATTTTAAGCCTTACTGCCTTTTTGAGGCTACTAGGGGTGTTCGCGGGTAGGTTAGAGCGGGAGGAGAAAATTTTTTTAATCAATCCACATTTAGTGGGTGATTATTTTTTTTAACCCACAACTAATCAAGTGATCATCAAAATCAGCGGGTTGGATTATGTTTTTTGACAGTTTCAAGCGGGTTGGATTATGTTTTTTGACAGTTTTAACCCGCGGTTTAGGCGGTTTGGTGGGTTAAAAAATTATTAAATTTTAATGTTGTTTTCCTAAAAAAATTTTCTAAAAAATAAAAACATATTTTAAATTTTTTTTAAAAATCGTATTTATTACATCAAGCAAAAGACTAACTAAAAATAATAAAAATAATTCAATAATAATAATATAATTAAATATCTCTAACAGTAATATCTAGCTGCATTACATGCTTATTAAAAAAATATTCACAGAATATAAAGTAGTAATTAAAATAATAAATATTATAATTTGTTACTTATGAATTATAAGAAATTTATATATATGTAAATATATATAAGGTTGAGATTCGTCATATGCAAGAACACGGTAATTAATATTTAATATATATTTTAGGTAGGGTGGGTTGATGGCGGGTTGAATAAATATAACTCGTAACCAACCCACCTTCCATATTTTTTTACTCAACCCATCAGACCCAATCCAATCCACTCACTCACACAACCTGTATGGGTTGTATGAATGAGTCGATTGTGTTGGGTGGGAGGGTTAAAGTAGGTTGGTGGGTTATGTACACACCGCTAGAGGCCACTAAGACGTGGCGGGATCATACCCCACTGTGAATGAGTCGGTTATGTTGGGTGGGCAGGTTAGAGTAGGTTGATTGGTTGTTTATACACCGCTAGAGGCTACTGACACGTGGCAGGATCATACCCCATTACACATGTCAAGGACCTTACGGGAGCAAGGTGTGACAATTGGTGGGTTTAGAAAAAAAGAGGGGAGTGCAGGGTTGCTAGGCTATGCCTGAAAGTGCGTTCAATCTCGGGATCAAACGTGGCTAAGGGTTTGTGAGATGACCGACGACCGTGTATACAAAAATAAAAAGTAAAATACTGTGCGTGAGCTATGGATCTCCTAGATCTAGTTTTCTCTTGTTTTAAACAAAACCAAACAAAATTTCTTAAACTTACAGAACGCGAAAAAGGATGAACCATTTGCCTTTACTTTTGCACGTCTGAGTCTTGCTTGTCATGTCCGTCTTTGAAAACCTAAAAGAGAAAAGAAGCAACTCACAACAATATTTTGTAGAAGGGGAAGAAAAAGAAGAAAAATCAAATTAAAATTTTGGTTAGCACAATCGTAACCATACTTCTAGTCCCTGGCAATGGTGCTAAAAATTGGTTCGTTATCGTACCGTATTAAAAATAATATTTAAAAATCTAAAATTAACAACTATATGATAGATAAAGGTTAAGTCCATGTACCGTTCCATAAGGACTATGAGACTAAATTACAAATTTTTATAAATCAAAATCAATCCAATTTTTCCTTTCAAAAGATTTGTTTGATTTGATTATTCAAAAACTAAAATTAACAACTATTTGGAATTGAATGTATGATATATGTAAAGTTACCCCCATAATGAGTTTATATAGGTATAAACCACGCCCTAAAGTTGTAAAGTTTCATGCAAACTCAAAGTACTTGGATCGTCTGGAGGCATGTCCGAACGGTATTGCTTCTGTGTGAATCTGTCTTGACTGTTTTTTCTCTAGTTCAATCCGTTCTGACATTTGTCAGGATGCAAACTTACTATTTTAATCCATTTGGACACTATTCATCCATACGGTGATGTCTTTTTAAAAATTCCCATCTTGTTCTTTCTCCCACCTGTCATCCCGTTTTATGCTCAATTTTTCACCACTTGGCCAAATCTGATGTTAACATGAAAACACTACAAAAATCAATTATAAACACATAATTGGGACTTAGCATAGTACTTTTTGCAGGATCTGATCGGCACTTTTATGTATCAATCAACCACTCTTAAATTGGTAAAAGAGTCCATCCTTGATGTGATCATTCATTTTCCTTTAAGTCTTAATTAATTATTCAGTTGTGACAGTAATATTGTGAACCATTCTATACACTTGAAATCTTTACCAGGAGACTAGATTTAGATGCTTGATTTGAAGCACGCTTGGCAAACGTAACTTTAGGGCGAACATCTGCTTATGTCCTCATTGCTTAACCCTATTTCTTGAGATTTAATCGAAATCGATTGATCCCAATCATGAGAATAATTCCTTCAATCTAGTGTATTATTTTTTTGGTGTCTCCTTGTGCGGGAGCTAAGGTACGAAAGGGAAAGGTGTTAGGCACCGCTTTCGCTCAATCATTAGGTTGGCTTTTACTTTATGAAATATAGTTCTTGTTTTAAATTTTTTAAAATAGCAAGTACATAACAGGAGGTTAAAGGGAGTTTATACAAAATTAAGCAAGAAAATGAAAACCCTATCACGTATTGTCAAAACCAAATACGTATACAAAGGAGATGTGAAAAACATGATGAAAAGGAGGAAAAACCTAAAGAGCCAAGCAATACATTTCAGTTTCTATCATGCTACTGTTCAAACGTGATTTTTTTAAGCTTACTGGTTTAACAAAAAGATCACGGTCATGGCAATAGAAGGTCGCGACCGTGGCAATATATAGGATAAACATTATGGCTGTAATCATCAAACATAACAGTCGCTGCAAATGAAGAACAAAATATCATGGCTATGGAAACCAGAGGTCACGACCGTGGCAACCAAATGTTGTGGTTACGATATTACAAAAATACCAGAGAGATCTTATAGTGTATAGTGTGTAGATGGATTCAAATAAATAGAAAATATGCTATTTTGCATTCAACCAAACATACTTGACGTGCCATTTTTCACTAAGATCACTCACATTTCTATAATTTTTAGATTTTGATTTCATTTTTGAAGACGAAAGGATATGCACGTTCATGGTAAGACTAAAAAGCAAGGCTAAAAATAATTTAAAAAAAAAGATAAACATCAACCTTAATCGTAATGATCCCCGAGGGTGAAGAAGTGGAGGTTTTGTAAGTGTTACAATAACCTAAGGATACCTGAAATGAACAACCGTCCATGAGCATCTCCTCAAGTACCGTGAGTCGGGCTGATTAGCTGACGGTATGTCAGGAATCCTCCATGCATGAACAGTATCCCAAACTTGACTCAAAGGATGAATATGGTTTTAGAAAATAGCTATAGGGTCGGGAAGAGTATCGAGTATCAAATTTGGAAGAGTATCAGATGAGTATGAAGTTCAGTAGAGTATTGGCTCTCTAATATGCTGCCACCTATCCAAGATAAAAGAAGGATGTAGCCGTGAACTTTGAAGGTTGCGATCATGAACAAAATGTATGAAACATGACCACCGTGACCTCCAAAGATCGCGACTAGTTATAGGATCGCAAAAAGGTGGCGACCGTGAAGATCAAAGATCATAGCCTATTCTAAGATCAAATAAAGGATGTGCCCGTGACCTCTAAAGGTCGTGGCCTACTTTAGGATCATAAAAAGGCGGTGGCCGTGAAGATTAAAGGTCGTTGCCTATCATTTTGAAGAGAAGTAGTGTGTTTTCTTGGCTTTGAGTCTAGATCTTGATATTGTAATTGCTCAAAGGTATTCTCTAGCGTAGTTCCATATATCTTCATCGCTGGAGAATGATCGATATGGGTGCTTAAGATACGACTTGGTCAAATTGGGGTGTTTATAGTTGACCTTCTTTGAAAGATCTTGCAACAATCCATGCTGCAAGTGAATGCCAAAGTTTTATAAACAAATTAGTTGACTAAGCCGCTAATCTTAGGCAAACAAAACATATAGAAAAGCATAGCTGAACTCAAACATCTATCGAGCCTCCTATGTACCCTATTACAAGGGATCAAACCAAACATAGTTCATAGGGCAATGCATATGATGCAAACAGGTAAAATCATGATGCATGATAGATAAGTCATGATGCAAACAAGTGTTATTATATGATGCAAAGATATAGAAAATTTAAGGTCTTGACATGGACCAAAGAAGATCAAGGGTGAGTTTTTAGGTCATGAAGAGGATCAAAAAATCTGTTTAAGGTCATGAGGAGGATTGAGTATGGTTTTAGGTCTTAAACAAGACTAAAGATTAGTCTCAGGCCATAAAAAGAACCGATGAGTCAGTTTAAAGTTATGTGGAGGACCGAAAAAGGTTTAAGGTCTTAAGCAAGATCGAATTTACTAAGGATTAGTTTTAGGCCATGAAAAGATCAAAAAAGTTAGTTTAAGGTCATTGAGAGGACCATAAAGAGGTCAATGATTAGTTTTAGGTCGTGAAAGGACTAAGGAAGTGAGTTTAAGGTCATAAGTAGGACCGAGAAGAGGTTTAAGGTCTTAAAACAATACTAACTTAAACGGGGATCAGTTTTAGGTCGTGAACAGGATCAGGGAACGATTTAACAATCTTGGACAAGATCGGGGATCACTTTTAGGTCACAAGCAGGATTGGGGATGGTTTATGATCTTGGAAAAGACTAGGGATCAGTTTTATGTGATGAACAGGATTGGACATGGTTTACGATCTTGAAAAAGATCGGGGATCAATTTTAGGTTATGAATAGGATTGGGGACGATTTATAGTTTTGGACAAGATTGGAAATCAGTTATAGGTCATGAATAGGACTATGGATGGTTTATAGTTATGGATAAGACAGGTGATCAGTTTTAGGTCATGAACAAGACTGGAAAATGGCTTTATGGTCTTAGACAAGATCGAGGATTAGTTTTAGGTTATGAATAAGACCAGAGATGGTTTGAGGTCTTGGACAAGATTGGGCTAAACACGGATCAATTTTAGGTCATGAACATGATCGAAAAATGGGTTAAGGGCCTATCTTAACCTCAAAGGGGCAAACATTGAAGATTTTGGCTAAACAAGCCAAAACAAAGGTTCTCTTGTGCTCACATGTTGAAAACATAGGGACTACTAGTAAAACGCATAGCGGTCATGCTATTTGGATGTTTCAACCGTGATGAAAAACCTTAGGCTTATTGCGGCTATTGGTTTGGATATCACGACCGTGAGAATCTTTTAAAATTCTTTACGGTCGTTAGGAATGGAGTTCATGATTGTGCTTCTGATGTAGTGGCCATGACATTTTAAAAGGATGGACCTCGCAGTTGCGAAGTCACTGCCAGGTTACAGGTTTGGAGTATTTCAAATATTCTCATTCGTGCGAACCAAACCTCTTTTTCTCTCATTTCTCTCATTTCTCTAGTCTCTCTTAAACTCTCTCTTGATCTCTCTTAAATCTCGGCTCTCTCTATCACACCTCGCTCCCGTAACGTACTTAACTTGTGTAGAGGGGTATGATCTTGCCGCAGGCTCAGCAGCCTAGGGAAAAGGAGAGATATTAAAAGACCAGAACATGTACATCTAAGAAACCACAAGCCTTCATTAGAGGGATAAGCATTCACTTCTAAGGATGCACCATCCCAAGGACATACATTGTCTCTAAAAGAAAGCAACATAATCTTCTGTTCTTATACATGAAGTTTTACTAAGACAAAGACTAAACAAAAGACAATAAAACCAAAACAACGTCCGACATCAGCTTCAAAAAACTACTTGACGACGTCTGTGGTGGACCAACTTCTAGCCGTTCTTGTTATTTGCAACCACAGAGGTTACAAGATAGTGCACTTAGCATTATTATGAACAAAAAAAAATAGTTACTTAGTTGAAGATAACTGAAAACACTTTGAGAAAATAGTTCATCATACTTTATACAAAAACATAGAAACCGATACATTTGCTTGATCATAAAAAATATCACAGATTATAGAAAAATTTCTTAGTATAGCAAAATGTATCTTGGCTAAACTGCCACAATTTAATGAATATACTCTTTCTCATAACTATACCCAAACCCTAACAGTACCCAAGTATTCGTTAACCTCACGATCAGGAGTTCCGACGGTATCGTTGTTGGAGATAAAACTACTAAGATCATTGTCTTTTCAAACGATTTTCAGTAAAAAATTAACTGCACGGGTGAACGCCGAAACGGGCTCCACATAAAACTTTTGACGTTGAACGCTCAAAATTAAAACCCGTGCAACCAAAGATAATTTAGAAGAATACCTTTTATCGGTTTAATCTTCAACTACGATTTTGATTCTGAGTTAAAGCTCCCGTCAGACCTTCTACTGTAATTTCTTATACGATTCTTGAATGTATTGTGGGCTACAATCTATGAAGAACTCGTATCGGTATAACCTAGACAGCTTTAGTCTTGACGACAAGTTATGAAATTGATTCAGCCTACCTGCATATTTATAGGGTTACAGCAGGGACCTGTGAAGTAAGTATGAGTAAGACTTCTAGTGGAACACATACACCCTTTAACGGTTTTCGCAATTAAACAAATCTCGTAGCGGTATCTGTAATTATGAAAATCTTGTAGCAGTTTCTGTAATATTCATAAAACACTGTATTACAGTTCACACTACCAAAGAACTATAATTGCACTCTGACCCATAATCTCAAGACCTTCTTCCATTGAGCTCCTGCTATTAAATTCTTAACATTTCTCCCCACATTAAGATTTTCGATACCTACCAATTAAATTTAATTACTCACAATTTAATTTAGTCGGCATCTTGAAATTCTTTAAACCATTCCGCTTAACTTATTTGACTGCTGGATAATTAAATTCACCTGCAGGATTTGGCCTGGTTAAAACTTATAAGCTTTCTTAAGGGGGCATCGTCAATTTCGATCTTTCGAGACGTGAATTTCGTCAATAGTTAATATTTATTATATAAATAATACCGCTATCCAACTCACCAGGAATATAGATCCATATAAGATCGCACCCTCTAATGAATCAAAATAACGAATATTAATTATACGCAAATCAATAATTATTCAGAATTAAGAGGATAAGAAGTATTCATAATAATCTTGTAGTGTGAATTAATTTATATAGTCAGTATAAAATTAATTATCCCAATGTATCTCGTTTAATATGCACAAAGTGTACAAGCATAGAGAGTCGAAATAATAGATGATGCTATTATCTTTTTCCTGTAACTAAGATAGGCATACTAAAATTCTGTGCTACAGTCGTACTGATGGTATGCCTATTTTCATCTAAATTATGAACAAATAACTTATATTCTATAAGAACCTAAAATATAATCTTCTCTGTACAAGCTGTACTTTATACACCAGATTAATTACTATACATAATATTGGACATCCATGCATAACATTCAAGAAATGATATACATACATTGCTTATTAAAATTCTCATAAAATGAAAACTTAATTTTATTAAAATAAAATTAAATATTAAAAACATGATTTTCAGTATTCTAACTCTAACAATCGTAACCTCAATTCACAATACACAGATAGCAATGTGATAGAATGAGGGTCACTTTACACCAAGCACGAGTGGCATGTGCTACTACCTAAGACTCATCCTAAAAGTCCTTAAGAAAAAAAACTCCAGCTCAACGGAAAACCGCACCTATAGGGACAAATGAAAAACTCATAGTTGGGTAACCTCCCTCATAACGGGATATAAATGGCTAAAAAATTTTGTAACTTGGCAATTTGAAACAACATAACATTGATAGTACTTTTATAAAAATATCATGCTAGTTCAAAAGACCATTGATAGCAGGCTTGAATTAAAATATCATGGCATTTGAAGCAATAGTTCATGCTATCATTCAACAAAACTTCTTGTAGTTCAAAACGTGCGCATCGAAACATTTTAAAGCATCATTCAGATAAATTCATGTTCAAGATAATGGCTAAGCACTCTCACCTTATCTTATACGCGTAAGGACCGAGCCTCCATCGACGAGCTAAGCTGGACACTCGGGTAAAACAACCTTCGTACCTAGCAAGTAAAACACAACTTGACCGTTAACATGGAATTCTACCTCTTTGGAGCGTGAAGTACTAAAATGATTCAGACAGTTAAATGTCTTCTATGATTTTAGGGATCACGGTTACCTCCTTTTTAGGACCAAGAGACACTAAGAACTTGCTCAAATCTTAGCTTGGTTAAGGACTTAACATAACTATTTTCGTCACTTTCTTCTAAAAAATCAACAACTTAATTTCTACTTGTAGCAAGGTTTTGGGGCACATAAACCTTAAGTTAGGTTCTGATTTTTTTGTCTCAATTTAGATAAAAATATTATCTACAATGTTTATGAAGACCACTACGACTCAATCCTAAGGCAACTAGGTGGTTTGGCCCTCGTAAACAAAACGGTTCAGCACCACTTAGAATTTTTACTGAAAATGGGTCTCTGTTGGTCTTAGATTTGGGGCATCAAAATAGGTTCTACCAAACTCAATTTTGGATATATTTTAGTTCAAGATGTCCTCTACAAAACGCATGATGAGTGCTCAGGGTAGTTCTTAAGAAAATATTGAAGAAATAACTCGATTAAGGAAATGTGTTCAGAAGGTGTCAATTAGTCAGCAGAGTTAGTTTTTAACAGAGTTTAAAATTATTTGGGTGATCATACCGACGCTTTTGAACTTGATTTTTGGACTAAAACTAGATTGTAATGACAACATTTTTCATGATGACACTTTTAAAGAAGATCATCAAAAATTGAGGTTTTGGGTTGCACAAAAATATGTGGTAGAGAGTTCTTTTAATCACTAAACATAAACATAGCATTTCAGAGGTGATTTGACCATTCAAAACTCAACAAAAGGGGCTCATTATTGATGGACAGCTAGATAAACATGTTGGCTACAACTTTTATGAAGACACCTAAGCTCAGTTCACATTTTAAAACATGGTTTTTGGCTTTGCAACACATACTGTTCTAAAAACGATATGTTTTGGTAGAAAATCCTTATCTCAAGTTTTATCCATTCAAATTAGTTCAAACCAATTTTAGATAAAAGATAACACAGAAATCTAGGTCTGGACATAAAGAACACTCTCATAACATATTTCTAGAATTAGTTATGATATTTCAAAAATCCGACAGAGAGATAAAAATTTAGAAATCTCAAGCCTTGTTGTGATCTAGCCTCCTAGCATGATGCATGTCATGTTTTAGCTTATTTTCTTCCCATGCATGGTTTGAGTACTCATATATCAAAACTCCAGAACTTAGGGATGTTATAAAACTCATAGAAAAATGTATGCAAACTAAACAACACTTCACTCATACCAAACAGCCCCAAAATCTCACTATGACGCCTTTATTCTTGTGTTCTGGTTTAGGATCTTAGATTTGAGTTTGAGAATGGTAGGAGAGATGTTTGAGATGTGTAAGATTAGAGGCATAAAAGTCTTTCTTACCTTATTGTGGATTACTTCTTGGTGACTGAAGATTATGGGCTTAGCTGTAGCTCAATGGATCCTCAAACTCCAAATCTCCTTGGTCCTTCTTCTTCTTCTTCTTCTTCTTTCTTTTTTTCTCTCTCTCTCTCTACCTCTCTCTAGGTGACCGAATTTTTGAGAAGGGGAGAATGAGTGTCTTTGGTTCCTTTTATAGACGAAGTTAGTGGAGAAAGCTTCCTTGAGAAGCTTAGTTAACCATGGGTTAACTAGCTTAACCCTGGTCTAATTAAACTTGAATTGAGTTTAGAAAACTTGGCCACCAAGTTGGGCACCACTCCTTAGGTGGTTGGTCACTTTGAAAATTCTCCCCCTTTTTAAATAATAATTTTCTTTTAATTTCTTGTAAGAGAATTTTAAGAAATATTCTCATAGGTTCTTTTCTTGACTTTTCGGGCCTAGCCCTTGTTTTAAAATGACTTGGACTTATAATTTGAATTCTTAATCTCAACATTAGGGTTTTAATATATATATATATATATATAT
>JAOTRH010155465.1:0-13080 GCA_034768845.1 Heliamphora exappendiculata | reverse complement strand
AATGTATGGTTAGCGGGGATTGGTAATGCAGTATCATTCTTCTTTGAATTCATTACTAATGATATAAAATTAGTAATAAAAGGAATAAATTTTATATTGTATTATATTATTTATTTATTTTCGAGAGTGAACTATCTTATAATATATTTATTTTGCATAAGATTAATAGAGGTAAGATGTCATTGTTTCATCAATTGCGCGTTTATATATTTATCTTATAATATATATATTTATAATATGTCATGATATAAAATAAGTTTTAACGCGCAAGGTCCAATTGCTCGTTTTTTTTAAAATACCTTTTAAACAGATAAATTTATCTATTTGATATTTGTCTGTTTAATATGCATACAGATAAATTTTTCTTTGTGCTTTAAACGCGTGTGTAAGGCACACAAATAAATTTATCTGTGTCTTTCAAAATATGTATAAGGTTATCTGTTGGTGTAATTATGCATTATATACAAACAGATAAATTTATCTGTTGACTTATAAACAGATAAATTTATAAGTTTATATATATATATATATATATATAATTGAACTTCTGAACTTTTCAATTACATGCTAAGAAGAAGAGCTCAAGGCACAGTAAATCAATCCAAAAAAAAGTAAAAATCAGCTGAATTATATATTGAATTATATGTCAATATTCTATGCCAATATTTGATGTATGTAATATGATTTTGAATTATATATTGAGATCGTGCTCGCATATCCAACAGCGGTATTGGGGCATGATGTCCCCAAACTGTTTTGGATCCTTGAATTTTTAAATCTAATTTCAGCCGTCCAAAAATTTTCCAGCGACTTGTTTTTGGTGTTGGTCTTTGCGACGACATTTTAATCGTCACAATTTTTTAAATTGCAAAAACTATTAGCGATAAAAAATACCATCTCAAAAACTATTAGCAATGGAAAATTTTGCAAAGTAAAGAGTATCCCGAGGGTGTGCTCAACCTGCGCTAGGCTCATTTTGGGCGCGATTTGGAGAGAGCATTGGTGTCAAACTCTTCTTTGCTTTTGCGATGACATTTCAATTGTCATAATTTTTTGAGTTGCAAAAATTATTAGCAATGGAAAAAAGCCGTCGCAAAACCTATTAGCGATGAAACATTATTTAACGACGACATCAATATTGTTGCAAATAGATTTGTATATATATATTTTTGTCTTTCACACACTAGATGTACTATTTGGAATACTCAAACTAAACAAAAAAAATAAGCTTGATTTTATATGTAATTACGGTGTTTAAAATCTTCAATAAGATTACTCCTTATAATGTTTGAATGGGATTGAAAATAATTGGACATCTTAAAAGTCGTAATCTATTTTTTAAAATTTCTACAATTGTTTAATTTTAATAATAACACGCATCGTTTTATGACCGGTTAAAATTAATGATAGTTGTTCTAAAAATATTTAAATTAAATAAATATATATTTTATATCAATTTACTTTATTTTTAATGCACCTCCGCTCAAAATATTTAGAGTACGCCTATACGAATTATTTGAAATTGTGCACATTATTTATTTTTCCATTCATGTTGAAATGATTTGCTAATTTTGCTTAATGGGATGGTAAATATGATTAAATTCTTTATAATTGTGGTCATATTTTTTTTACGTAATTGTGCATTGCATGAGATTGGAATAATATATTTATTTTATATTATTTATTTTTTTATTTATTTTCGAGAGTGAACTATCTTATAATATATTTATTTTGCATAAGATTAATAGAGATAAGATGTCATTGTTTCATCAATTGCGTGTTTATATATACTATCTTATAATATATATATTTATAATATGTCATGATATAAAATAAGTTTTAACGCGTAAGGTCTAATTGTGCATTTTTTCTCAAAAATACCTTTCAAACAGATAAATTTATATGTTATGCATAATAAATAGATAAATTTATCTGTTTGATGTTCGTCTGTTTAATATGAACACAGATAAATTTATCTGTGTCTTTTAAAACACACATGTGTAAGGTTATTTGTTGGTATAATTATGCATTATATGCAAGCAGATAAATTTATCTATTAACTTGCAAACAGATAAAATTATCTATTTATATATATATATATATATAAATAATTGAACTTATGAACCTTTCAATTACATGCCAAGAAAAAAAGTTCGAAGCGCAGTAGATCAATCCAAAAAGAAGCAAAAATCAGCTAAGCTTCACTACTACCTACACTCGAAAAGTTACAAGCTTGGTTTCCTCAAAAACATATAAAACAAAATAAAAAACAAGAACAAAAAAAAAAAGTACTATATTGCTATGTCTATGCCTGAACTTCTAGTTCTTATGAACTATCTTGTGAAAATCGTACGGTACCCTAGAAGAAAGCTTAGCCGAAGTTTCTAACTGCAAATCTATGGCGTTTATTATATTAAGCTATGATTTTCACGTCTTCTCGTCGTGAATGAACGCTAGAATGTACCCATCATCTTCTCTATCTGATTTTGGATCCCTTTGAACAAAATATGGCTCACCGCTGTATCTTCTATCGCCGTGGATGAAATCTTTTAATCCAGTTTACGTCGAAAGTTATATACCACAATCAGATTATGAATTACGAGTGCAGAACAATTGATGAGCACGTTGCGGAGGACGATGATGACGATGGAAAAGACGATGAATGAGCGAATGTATTTTTATCTTAAAAGGATCTTGCACGTTAAAATTTTTATGCGGATGAATTTTGATCGTTAAAAACTCTTATACTGGATGAAAAACAGTAAGCAGCGTGTAAATTGAACTGATTACTAATTTTTCGTTTTATGTATTTATAATTGTAAGAATTAGTTCTATATTAAAGAAAAACCATTATAATATATTAGCATGAACACATATTAAATAAACACATGATATATATATATAAGACTTTCAGTTACAAGTTTAAAAATATATATTTTAACGCACAAAGTTTATCTACAAAAAACTTAATGCGCAATGTTCAATTGCGTGATTTCTCCTAAAAATATCCTGTAAACAATTTAATTTATTTATTTTGCATAACAAACAGATAAATTTATCTGTTTGGTATTTATTTATTTAATATGTAGACAGATAAATTTATTTGTGTTCTTTATATATGCTTTCAATAAAACACAAATAAATTTATCTGTATTCTTTATATATGTTTTGAAAATGTATAGATAAATTTATTTGTGTTCTTTATACGTATTTTTAATAAAACAGATAAATTTATCTATATTTTTTACGTGTGCTTTCAGTAAAAAAATAGATACATTTATTTATATTCTTTATACATGTTTTGAAAAAATAAAAATAAATTTATTTTTTTTAAAGTATTTTTATCCTTACAAAACCTTACACGTTAAAATTTTTACGCGAATGAATTTTGCTCGTTAAAATTAAAACTTTTTATACTTCATACAAAAATGGTAAACGATTAATAAATTAATTAATTTTTCATTTAAATAAATATAATACAATAGTATGCTAACGTAATATTCTTTTTTCATACAATAATTTCTCCATGAGATGATGAAAGGTAACTTGAAACGCGGGACCCAGCGTGGGGGAAGAGGCACGTGACGAGATTCATGGTTCAGGACCCGCAAAGTCGCCGGGTATTTACTGCGGATAAAATTATTAAATTATAATTTTTTTGATTGGAATTACATGGGCAAAATTATAATTTTTTTGATTGGAATTACAGGGCAAATGAGAGAGGAGAGAAGGGGTACTTGATCCGTAACCGTAACCGTAAGATATTTATTTAACGAGCATCATAGTCTTTCTCATTTAAATCGTAACCGTAAAGTATTTATTGCGTCATATATATAGTTCAATTACATTTTTAATTCACAAAAATAATATTTTTAGAATAAGACTGGCCTCGAAAATAAGTTAGAGAAGTGGTTAGTGACGGGAGAAAATTTATAAAAAAACAAAAAAAATGAATCATAAATAATTGAAGAATAACTCGCTAGGGTAACTCGACTTTTTAAGGTCATCACTTAGATTTGTTGTAAACTCGAAAGTCTTGTGTTCGATTCTTGTTGAAAGCGTTCTGACTTAATCGATATATGTAATTTTAAAATAATTATACATATCCAATGATTTATGGTGAGTCTAAAAAACATGCTTTGAAGTGGTTCTTTTTTCATATAAAAAAAAAAGGAAATAATGTTTTAAAATAAAAAATCAAATTGACGTTCTACCTTTGTGCATTGCACCCACAAAATAAAGGGCAAAAGAGAGAGTTTATTTTATAATTCTTTATGGGCCTCAAGGCGCTATCCAGTCTTGAGTCAAAGTAGTGGGCCCAAATTATCTAATGTGGGCCCAAAACACGAGAAGGAAAAAGAATACTGATTTGGACTTGAGTGATGAAATATTTAGAGCTGTGGGGGGCCAATTAAGGTTTCCATAACATTTTTTCTAACTTTTATTAAGGACCCAGTCCATCCAACATATGGGCCCATTAGGGTTTCCATAAAATTATGGTTATACTTTCATTAACATTTCATTTATACTATTATATTAATGGGGCCCACTTTATGTTTTTTTAAGATTGAAGCTTTATGGATTTTTTTTTACCTAATATTTTTTTTCCATTTTATAACTTTTTTTTTTTTTTTAAGTTTGAGGGTATTGTTTGAAAGTTACATTCTTTTCACTATCCCTATTGTTCCCAGTTGATTCAGTTTCAGTTTAAAATTTTGTAATCGCTTTAATTTTTTATATTTCTCTTTAAGATTTTTTAAAATTTAACATTTGTATTTTAACAAATAAAAAAACGCACCACCAACACTTGTACAAAATAATTCGGGCTTATTTATAACCACTACTAAAAAAAATGTGGTTATGCTTGGAATGCCTAAAATTTAAAACTTATTTAATTTTTGGTTTTGTTTTTGTTTTTGTAACTTTTTTAAAGTTGAATATATTTTTTACTTTTTAGATTCTCCTTTTTTATATATAATTTTACACACAATTTAAAATAAATTGTCAAAATTTATTTGAAGTATCTTTCACAATTTTTACTTTAGTATTAGTCATATTCCTCTCATCATGGAGAATAGGAAAAATAATAATTTTTTAAAAAAGTTCAGATAATTAGAATTAATATTTTTAAAAATTTTTACGGATATGGGCATACCTTTTAGATTATTCTTTTCATGAAGAATTTAAAAGACAATTTTTTTAACTGAGAAATAAAAAAAATTCACAAAAAATAGCACAAATCAGGAAGCCTCTTGATTTGTGATATTTTTTTTAAAAAGTTTTTGTTTATTTTTTTATATATTTTAAAAATATTAGCCAATTCTTTTATTTTTTGAATTTTTCAATGAGATAAAAAAAGAAATAAAAAAATTTAATCAAAAGATAAAACAAATTACTAAAAACGTTAATAGACAATATAAAATCTAGTTCATTAACTTATTTTAAATTAGTTTTGTTCTTTCAGAACTTTTTAATACTTTGGCCAAAAAAGTTTATTTTTTCTAATTTATCTTGATTAAGATAATAAAAAAATATAATAATTTAATTAAATAATAAAAAAAATTTCATATTAAGAAAATAAACAAAATAAAATAAAAAATAACTATCCTGAACAGGGACAAATCCAGTTGTATGTATTATTGAAGGAAAATGATGCGCGGACGTGGAATGGCAATGGAGCAGGCGGGCACCCGGACAGGCGGGCAGATGGATTTGAGGTCTTTTGTTCTTATTCTTTATTTGTCGGGCTGTGACGGGGGCAGGAAAGATTAAAAAAGTGACAGGGAATAGAATGGAACGGCATGGAAATTGGGATGTATCAAAAATTATTAATAAATTATAAAAATAATAATATTAATTAGAGTTAAAATAATATGGTGAAAAGAAATATAATAATTGATGAATAATTAAAATTAAAATGACGAAAGATTAAAAAAAATAGATAATAAAATAAGATACAAATATAATATTTTTATATTTTTATATTTTAATAGCATTATACTTAAAAATAAAAAAACTTTATATATGTATTTATAAATATAAAAAGTATTTAATCTATATAATCGGAGATGAAACGAAAAAAATTAATACGTGTGAACCAAATAATGTTTTCACTCTACTTGTTATTGGGAACACAAAAAACTCATAAAATTCAAAACGGGATTGTGCAAGAATAGGATCCCTATTTGAAGCTCTAGTCGAATTAAACTATAAGAGAATAATTTTATATAATTTAGTGTTTGGTTGAATCAATTGAATAGAAAATTGAATCTCCTCTTACTATTTTAGTTATTATATGTGAAATTAAATTTATCCAAGTAATGGGTGGGTTGGTTAATCCTAAGATAATTGTGATTGGGAAAAAGTGTAAATTACGAATTTATTTTTGTTTAGGAGTATATTATCATATTTAATATCGCATGTATAACGTTAAAATAATTAAGAGAATATTTTAGCATATGTTATGTTTTCTCAATTAAATATGACTTAATACATAATAAATCATAATATTAATTTATCTTTTAATAATTCTTATATTAATAATCAGAATACACATTATTTTATAAATATAGTTCTTTAGTCAAACACGACCAAAGAAAAGTTAGATAGGAGAAATTATTATACGAGTAAAAAATATTACGATAATAAATTAATGTAATCTATTCGTTTAATACATAGCCAACATGCATTTTTTTTTAATACAAGAATTTTTAAAAAATATTAACATCTATTTTTAAAATTATAAATATGTAATTAATATATATTAATTGAACACATGAGCATGCTAACATCTCATTTCGTACTTACTAAATAATTTATAGTTAGATAGGAACCAAGGAGAGCACTCCTGGTCGTGGGCCTATTGGAAGCCCAAAAATCCAAGTGCAAAACCTCACACGTGTGGGTAAGGGCCCGCTTGTCGCCATCAACATTTAATTCGTTGCACGTGTGTACACATGGGCACTAGCCCTATCATCTCCTAGGTACGGTCTTCGGGGAATTATTCGGTGTCCAAACACAATTGATGGTGTTTGACAAAATTACTTCTCAGTAATTTATAATAAAATTTATGAATATTTGTTAAATATTACAGTTTATAGTTTAAATAGAAAAAATAATAATTATAAATTATATTAAAATTTGTTAGTATTTAAACTCTTTTCATAATTTATATATAAAATTAATTATAAAAAACTAAGAACTATTATGAATAGCATTCTCAAACACAAAATTGTCTACATAGTATTTTTAGGCAACTATGTAATAAAAAATAATTTATGTAAAATAATATTAAATTATTTTTATTAAATAAATAAATAAATAATAATAACTTATTTAATATGCGTCGCATATTTTTATTTATCGACATTACCACCTAAATTGGATGTAGCTAATAATTTTTTCTTTCCTTTATTACAATTTATGATCCTGTTTTGTCATGGTTAGAGAAAAATAACTTCTTCCTTTTTGTCTTTTTCTATTTTTTTATATTATGGATTTTTTTATCATCACAATAAATTTAAAAATTATTTTTTATTAAAGTTGAAAAAAAGATCATTAAAACTAAAAAACTATTTTTGGTTAAAAATAGTTTTTTGCTTTTTAAATCTTTTCTTAAAAAATACTCTTTTTATTCTATGTGACGAGAGAAATAAAAAGTATAAATATTTTATCTAAAATTTTTAAGAAAAATTAGTAAAAATGAAAAATAATTATTTGACAAAATGTTTGACAAACGCCATCATTGTACAGGGTTGCGCATCCTTAGAGTCTCTAAAATGTATATAACTATTATAATTATTATTTTGTTTTATTTTATTAATTTTATTCATCATTTTTATGTATTGTTATTCTTAGGAATCATTTGATAATTTGAACTGAATTAGATTAAATTAATGTATTGTTATTCTTAGGAATCATTTGATAATTTGAACTGAATTAGATTAAATTAATAGTGAGGTAAAATTAACTTTTTTATATTTAAATTGAGTAGAATTAAATAACGAATTATATAATAATTTACCATTGTATTAAGTTAATTTATTTTAAAATTAATTTAAATAAATTAATAAATTAAATTTTATGTTATTTATTTTAATATTTTAATATTTTATTATTATTTTTAAAAATTTTTAAATTTACTTCTTAATTCAATTCTTCCTAATTCAACACATTTTCCATCACTAATTATCGCTCAAATTGCGGACTAACAATCCGTTCGAATAACTAGTTCAAAAATTTAATGAATATCGAATTGAATTATACTCTGGACTAATAGTTCGGACAGGTTAATAATCTATCGAAACAAACAACACCTTAGTTAATTTTATTAAAATGGGATAAGCCACGTGATAAATAAAATAAAATAATCATTTATACCTTTATTGTATAATGTAATTTGTTATTAGGTCGAAGTTTAACATTTTGGTGTCTCCAAATTTCTATGGAATTTTTATAGCATTGGGATAATAAATAAAAGTAAAAACATTGGTAATAAATCTCATATAGATATATTGTCTTTTATTTCGCCACATCATATACTAAATTCACGTGCACAGCATTTGACATAATTAAAATTTATAAGTTAGTTAAATATTTATAAAAAATTAAAATAAGTTATTTCGTCTTCTTCTTTATTTGTAATTTCTACTTAAAATTATAATTAAAAAATTTTAATTATAATTTTAAATTTATAATTTTAGTTACATCAAACACATTCTTATCATACGCTCATTATACATGTATGGTATAGAGAAAAAGAGGAGTAAGGTGAACAAATGTACTTTCAAAGTATCCATCATCTAATGTATTAAGTAGAAAGACACTTAAAAATGTATTAATGAAATGTCACTGACCATTAATTATGACCATTCATTCTAAACTCATTTAGGCCACTCATAAAAGCACAATTTGGATTCAAATTATATTTTAATGCAATAAGTACATATACCATATATAGAACAAAATATAATATAATGTATAAATATGTTATAATATTATATTGATAAATAAAATAAATAAAACACACAATATAGCGTTTATTTATTAATAAAATATATAGTAATTTATGCACAACACGGTTACCAAGCTATCATCGATAGCATTATTAAAACAAGGCATAACATTAAGGTTTCCATCGGCATGTTGATGGTGAATAAATAAGGTGTTTAGTTTAACTGAAATTAAAATTTTAAAAATATAATTAAAAGAATATGATTATGATTTCAAGTAAAAATTATAAGTATTTATTAAAATTAAAAATTTTAATATCAAATAGTAAAATTTATGTTTGTTAACTATGTATCAAAAGTTACAAGAGTTAATATATTTATAACTTTTTATTAAAATATAAATTAAAATTTAAAATTTAAAATTTAAGCTCAAACAAACACTCTCAAAGTTTAATTATTCAATCACCATAATTACTTCTTAATCTGGACTACGTGGCAAACTTTGAAGGTGGAGCTATTGAGTCCATTTGGAATATTCTTTGTTTTTTTATAGATGTTTTTATTTTTAGTAATTTTTTTTACTGTTAATTTAAATAATAAAATTCCTCTTAACACGAAGAATAAGAAAAATTAGAAAAAAAAAAGGTTTAGATAGAGTAACAAAATTATTTTAGAGATTTTATAAATAAAATTCGAATAAAAAAAAAGTAAAGGAAAAGATAGATTAAAAAATAAAAGAATTCAAATCTTCTCTCAATAACCTCCCTGTCACTTCCCTAGCTCCACCCGCCTTTCCCATCTCAGATTTCCCTCTTCCCTCTTTGTTCTCCTTTCAGCCTCTTTCTCCCATTTTTGTTTGTATTTTGTTTTCTTAATTAGTATGTTTGTGTGGGCAACTTTTCTCATTATTTATCTGTATATTATTTTATTTACTTATTAGAAAACTCTCTTCATATGAATTTTTTAGGTCATTGGCATTGAAAATATTATTTTCAAAACCAAACGACTATAGAAGAATAAATCCTCCTCCGACAGAATCCCTTAAGAGTCTATTTCAGTCCAACTCCCATCTCATTCACTCTAAGTGGATAGGACAACATAGAAAAATTCTCTCTCTTTCTCTCTCTCTACTTATCTCTCTATATTACCCCCCTCTCTCAAGAGAGAATGGGACATCTTAACAATTTGAGTTTTTTTTTTTATTCTCAAGTCGATTTGGGTGTCGGAGGCTCTCTTTTCGACCACCAATCGGGAGTTTATTTTGCATGAATTAGGTGGACAAAACATACCATAGGACGTGTGATTAACTATCTCGTTAGATTTTTTTGTTCAATTCACTAAATAAATATAATTTATAGAGCACTCCCGTACAACAGTTATCTTAATTTTGAGTAGATTATCTTTTTTCGTGTGAAGATTTGTATCCTTCTTGTGCAGAGACTTCCTTTTTCTCTTTTGGGCAAAATATTTTAATTTTTTTCTTTGAAATTTTATTATTTTGCCGTTGTATCTCTCTATATAATTTTATACATTGGTAATAAATTTAAAGATCATACCTATTTCATAAATTATCACCACCCGATATCAAAGCAGTAGCTCCTGTCATTCATCATACATAAAAAAAATAAAAAAAATAATGATAAGGTTATTCTCTTTCTTCTACTAAATTGATTTATTAAAGTAATGAATTTTATATAAATTTTATCTATATTCAATGTTTATAAAAATGCCATATCATTATTGATCATATAGAAAGATTATGCCCGATTTACAATGCTATACAATGCTTACTCATAAGTTTTTAGTTTAAAGTTAACTAATTATTTTTTGATTTAAAGCTATAAAAAAAAAAGAAGCAAAGTTACTTCATTTGGTAATGCATGCTTATTGTTCATTTGACTTTTAGCCTAATTCTTTTTTTAAAAAATATTTTTATATATTTTCTAAATAAGTCACAACTTTTCGAAGCTACTCGTCAAGATTTATTAAATGAAATTCATACTAAATATAAAATTATAAAAAAATAAAAAAGTTTTTTTATAATAATTTTAAGTCATTTTAAGTCATGATTTATCAACTTAAAATCAAATAAGATTTTAGCATTGAAGTGAAATCCTAATTATACCAAATGATTTTTTTACTTATTTAATTTAGTAATACTTTAAGGCACTATGTGGGATATTTTTTTTGTGACTTTATTTCATCTTTAGTAAAAAAAAAATTATCAGCTTAAACAATGGTATTTTTTACATTTCAATCATCATGAAAAATGTTTTTTTTTATAAAACAGGTCAAAAAATTAGGAAAATGGATAAAAAAAAATAAAAATTCAAATAAGACAAAGCCACTTCAAACCTTTTGTAAGGCTTTTTTTTTTTTAGTGAAGTTGTTTCAAATTCATCTAAAATGATTATAGTTTTAAACTTATTTTTTCATGATAAGTCCAAAGGGTAAAAAAAAACATAGTCCAAAAACTCAAAAGAGCTCGTAAAAACCAAAAAAAAAAAAAATCATAATAAAAAAGCTATTCAAAACTTGGGCCCTGGTTGGGTAAAATTTGTTAATTTTGTTTAGTTTTGTTTTTTTTGAATGTTTTAAATTTTTTAAAAAAAATTTTACTTTTTCAAACTATCTCGATGAGATGAACTGACAAATAAAAAACTTTAATCAAAGAATAAAAAAAAATTTACTAAAAATAAAAATAAACAATATGAAATTTAGCTTATTTGTTTATTTTGACTTATTTTTATCTTTTTAAAATTATTTTTATATTTTGATTAAAAATTTTATTTTTTGGCTCGTCTCGACGAGATAAGTTAAAAAGTGTAATAATTTAACTAAATAATAAATTTTTTTATTAAAAATAAAATAAAAATAAAAATAAATAAGAGGTATCCCAATAAAAAAACTCATAAGTCCGAAAGGATTTCCAACCAATATTTTGGCCACAAATTTTGTTTTTTTGGTTAAAAATATCAAAAAAAAAAGTTAAAATTATTCGTTTAGCAAAATAGTTACAAAGTTAAAAAGTTTTAAAATCAAATCAAAATATAAAATTTTAAAATATTATATTCGAACATATTTACTACCATAAATTTTAAAATATAATAATACTTTTATTCATAATTTATTTACTACCACCATCAACTACATAGGATTGTTAATATTAATTATATAGCAAAATAAAATAATTCACTTTAACAAAAAAAAAAAGCTTTTTATCCGGACAATTAGGCTCGATTGGTAACTAGCTTAACAACTAGATTTTGTTTGTTTTTTGCATTTTTAATTAAAAAATTAAATTAATTTTAAAATATGTTATTTGGTAATTTAATTTTTAATCTAGTTTTTTTGAAGTTGATTATTTAGGTAAAAAGTTATTTTTTATGCTTTTTGTTCAAAATTGATAATTTTACTATTTTATATATTTGATATTAACAATTATATGTAGTTAGTAGTAGTTTTAAATAAGTTATGAATAAGAGATATTGTTGCATTTTAAAAATGGTGGGAGTTTGATTTGAATATTATGAGAATTTTTGTTTTAATTTAATTTTTTAATTTTTTAATTTTTTTTGTATTTTTGCCAAACGAATAAAGTTAATTTTTTTGTGTTTTTATCTAAAAAGTCAAAATCATGACTCTAATTTTTAAAAAATTAATTTAAAATTATTTTAAATTAAATTTAATATTTTAGCTAAAAATATAATAAAAATAAAAATAAAATTTTTTTAAGCTAGTTGACAATCTGAGCTCAAAATCGTATTCAGTGACTCATTTACACGTGGCAGAATATTATTCGAGCAATTTTTTTCTTTTGAATATTCATCAAAAGCTTTCCCCCAAAAAGAAAAGAAAAGAAAAAAAATTCAAACGCCAATGGGACCCATGCACAATCCACACGCTCACGAGTAATTATTTCGGGATAATTATTTATTTGTTCATTTAACTTATTTTTTTATTTTAATAATTTTTTTATTATTTAGATAAATAATTATATTTTTTTGACTCATTTCAAATGTGAAAAAAAGTAAAAATTAATTTGATCAAAATATAAAAAAATTTAAGAAAATAAAAATAAGTCAATAAATTAAATTTTATATTGTTTTATTTTCGTTTTTAGTAAATT
>JAOTRH010155454.1:0-13080 GCA_034768845.1 Heliamphora exappendiculata | reverse complement strand
ATATATATATATATATATATATATAGAGAGAGAGAGAGAGAGAGAGAGAGAATTAAAAAAGAAAAAAAATTCTTTATATAATTAGTTTGCATTTTTAAATTTTAAAATTACATAACTTTCAATATATGTATTCATATTTAATAATATTTTTATTTTTAAAATTTCTCGTAAAGATATATAAAACAAGATCTATATTGAATATAATTTTTTTTAAATAAAATAAAAAAATTTCGTCTTTACAATAAAATGATAATTTTCTCATATTATTCTAATGATTATAGAGTAAAACGTTATGTCTTCATTATGTTCTTATTGTTGATGGTTCGTGAAGCATATAAGTTCTCATTTATATGTATTAAACTATTATGCAATTATTCCTATATTATTATTTGGATATCATGGCACACCATATTTTTGTCAAAATAAAAAATATTCTAATCGCTATGTAGGGGTATACTATGTTCTCATTATAATCATACAGTGTCCTCATTGTTATGTAATAAGACATTATGTTATTATTCTTATATATGCATTACGATATTATGTCGCACTATATGTTTGTCATCACTATGTAAGTTATCATGCCGCATTACAGTGGTCTCATAGTATTTTCATTATTATGTAATGCAGATATTATGTTATTATTTCTATGTTTGCATTACAGTATTATACCACTTTTCTATATTCTCATCATTGTCATTACCATGTAAGTTTGCCCTATAATTTTGCATCGTAACACGTATGTTCTCGTTAACATTACAAATTTGACTTATTTTGACAATATATCATACATTGTATTCTCGTATTATTCTCATTATTATGTAGTGAAATATTATATCCTTATTGTATTCTTATTGTTGATTGTTTATGAAGCATATAAGTTTTTATTGATATGTATTGGAACATAATACAATTATTCCTATGTTGTTATTTGGATACCATGACACACCATGTTTTTTATTGAAATTAAAAATATTCTTATTGCTATGTGTGGGTACACTACGTTCTTATAAATATTCTCATTAGAAGTTCTTATTGATATGTATTGAAATATTATGCAATTATCCTTATGTTCTCATTTAAATATCATGACATACTATGTTTTTGTCGGAATCAAAAATATTTTTATCACTATGTTCACAAATGGTAAATTTTCTCCAATATAACAGGAATAAATTGGTATAAATAATGGTCATTCAAAATTTAAAAGCACATTAAAAAGGAAAAAATAGTATATATATAGTCTATACATACATAACATGTTATATGTATAAAAAAAAGTAAAAATTACAATGAAATAGATAATAATAAAAATGATAATATCCTCTATTATGACAAGGATATATTATCATAAATAATCGTCATTCGAAATCCAAAAGCACATAAAAAAGAAAAATATATGTATATGTAACATGTTGTATATATAAAGCTCGTATATGTCTATTATTTTGATACTATTTAAAAATAAAATTTATTGAATTATTCAATTAGTGATTCAGATTTATCCATGACAAATTGCTAAAATAAAACTCATAATTAATTGCCTCTTTTCTATGCTAGTATATAGGGGGAAAAATAAAAAGAAAAAAAATGAAAGAGGTGCGTTTCTTCACTTTTTATACTCTCTTGGCTTTTTGGCGTGGGATACATACAGAGGTCTTCTTCTCCTCTTTGTTAACTTTTCTTATTTGTGTAACCAAACTTCTCTTCTTCGTATTACCATTAGAGAACGGGAGGAATGTAGCCTCTTTTATTGGGAATGCAACAAGGACATTTGGATCTTTATGTTATTGGAAAGTTGGAATAACTTTGTCTTTTGTCAATAAAAGACTATTGGTTCGTTTCGTTGAAAAATTATTTTATAGAATAATTAGTATATTTAAATTATTAGTACATGAAGCATTATGAATTGAATTATTAATATAATATTTTTTTGTATGAAGTGATGTTTGGTTGAAAATTGAATAAACTAAAAATAAATTATACGTTATTTGATTTGAAATAATTTTAATGAGATTAAATTTTTTTTTATATAAAAATATTATAAAAATTGTCCAGAGACTAACCAATCCATCCCACCCATAGGATTGGGATAGTCCCCTACATGGGGGTGTTAAGTTAGTTTATGGGGGGGGTTTTTTAACCTCCCTCTAAATAATTGCAAATAATACCATACATGGAACTATAATAAAAATAGTCCAATCTCAAGTACCAAATCCGCAAACAAACATGTCCTAAGGGCATTAATGTCTATACCTTTTGAATGAGGACAATTTGGTTAGTAAAATAAAAGATTTGATTGATGTAAGAGAATTTTATCAAGCTCAATAACTAAAAAATCCCAATTTATAAAGATTGATTTGCACTAATCAATATCTCAAATTAAGCCACGTAATAAAATATAGAAACCACACACGAGAAGGCACAAGAGATTTTTCGTGAAAAACCTCAATTCGGATAAAAATCACATAACCAATTCATCTCCAAAAATAATCAAGCACTATAAAAATTGTTGGTTATAAGAAATTTTACAAATCCCGTTAAATCCACAACCTATAGTAGTAAACCTAACTTGTCGAATTCACATATATCAAACCGTGCTCAATCGCCACTGAAATCTACCACCGAAATTCAACTGCTGATGAAATTCACCACCAGACTTCAACCCTTAAGAATCTACTCAAGAGAAACAAACAATGAAGGTTTTGTTTGCTCGATGATATTCTTGAAGGCACGGAGATAATATAATCACCAAGCGAGTTGAATATGAAAAATCCAAATATATTCTTCAATATGGCCCTTGGATGCATGGCTTTAGAGCTTTTCAATCAATGAAGAGATAATTACGGTGGCTAGGGTTTTTGATATCACCAGGAGACACCTACCATAAAACCCAAACAGCATCTTTTATAACACAACCGCAAAACCTTAGCAGCCTCAATCTTAGTTAAAATCTGCAAAACTCTAGTTGAATTAAAAGAGGCTCGCGTGCACAACTGCTCGAGCGGTCTGTTTACCGCTCGAGCGGTTAAATCAACCTAGCAGCAATTTTGTGCGGATACAGAGAAACTGAGAGGCCTTCTTGACCGCTTGAGTGGTCTGTCGAGCAATCTAGTACCAGTTGCAGTATTTTGTCCTTTTTTAGCTCCATTTCTTACATTATTTAATATCCTGCAACCTATTATACCAAATTCCCAAGAACATATATTAAATTATCAAAGAGTGAGACATTAATAATTTATCACAGATTTTTCAAAAAATAAAGAATTAAACCGGAGGTCTAATTTTCTAACAATCTCCCCCTTTAACAATTTTGTGACAAAACCCAATAAGCCAATAATATCTATTTCCTCTTTCTGCCACGAATTAACAAACTCAAGAAAACAAATCGTTTTGAGTAGGGAACAAAATTAAAGAATAAATACAAAATCTATGCACATTTTTACACGTTTGAAACCATAGAGTCTATTCAAAGTAACTAAAACAACCAATGAGTCTGAGATATCATATGTTTATTTATAGAAGAATATAATCAGAATAGATTCTATATACAAAAGTGTGTGTGTGTGACTTAAAACGTTTCTAGACTTCTAGATCAAATCATATATAAAATTTATATCAGTGGGTTACATTTATTTATCAGAATTTAAGAATTCTATAAATTCAAACCAGCTTAGACGCAATTCACTTTATAGAATAATTTCCTCTCAACTAAAGGCTGCAAACTTTTTCTTTATTTTCTTTCTTTTTCTTTTTGTTGTTTTCTTCGGCAACTTACACACTAATGTAAATGAAAAAGTAAGGTCCGTATAGGTAGTAATTTGCTCAAGTCAAAAATACAAATTCAAAAGAAGAAATGAGTTTAAACATTAAGTTCTTATGGGCCATCACTATAAAGTCATTTTGTAAAATCTTAGAAAATTAAAAATAAAAAAGACCCATACATAAATTTGATCCCAAGTTCAGAGGACCCCTGCATCCAAATTACATTCAAGCGTGTACAGAATAGACTCAAATTTGAAGACGTTCCAAAATAATATGAACAAAGTTATTCAGAAACTAAGGGGTGTACTTAATCTAAAAGACGAAACAAAGATGATTTTAAACAAATATAACTATATACATGAAAATGGTACTCACACCTTAATAAAATTTCTTGTATTTTTTTAACATTTAAGACTCAACAAAAAAACATAAAAAATATAACAAATAGAAAAAAAAACAAAAATAAAAAAACAACCCGACTCGAACAAACAAAAAGAAAAAAAACTAAAGATTTCGACTTTCAAGAAAGCAGTCTACATCACTTTTTTTACCCAAGTTTTTTTTACTTGAATTAGTCTCTAATAACATAGGGTTTGGGTACATCTTTAGAAAAATTATTTTCAATCCATGTTTTAAAGGTTTTCATAATCTTATGATAAGTTAGTCTATTCTTAGGATCATGCATCTTGTCAAACAATTTACTTTTTTAAAAACATGAGAATATCTAGAATATGAATCAAATGTAACATGCAACTGAAAGCAATTTGGCCTAATGTGTTCTTTAACCCTACAATGATGACAAACATGTATGAATTTAGACTTTTTTACCTCTCCATATAAAATGGTGGTTTTACCTGTCTGATTTCTCCACTTTACATTGATTTGTGTTGAGAGACCAACCTCTACCTTTTTTGAATCTATCACTTTTGCTTTGACAGCTTACAGAGAAACAGGTGCAATCATATTTTGAGTCAACTGGTTGACCTTATCTTTTCCTTTTAGTAAGTTACTTGGCGAGGCTCTAGTTAATTCAAGTCATGTCTTGTCCTATCAATTATTGGTTTTTGTTCTTCTAACAAACCATTCAATGCCAATGAACCTTCATTCGATTGCTTAAATGTAGCATTGGCTCCATTTAACCAATTTTCAAGATCAGTTATTTGAAATTGCAAATCAACATTTTTCTTAAGACTGAGTTGTTGATTTTCTTATAAAACATATATTTTAAACATTTGATCATAGTTAACAGATTGAAGTTTTTCTCTCTCTTATTCGCTTTTATTCAAATTAAGACGGAGGATGTCCAATTTAGTTTTGAGATCAGACTTTTTAGCTTGAGCCAAGAGAAGCTCTTGCTTAACTTTCTCTTTCTCTTTTTCACACAATTTAAGTTTATTGACTAGTTTGATATTTTGTTTGGTTATCATGTAACACTCCAAATAAAGCTTATTATAATCTTGTTGAAGAGTCTCGCTCTCTTGAGCTTTGTTAATCTCCTCATCCAATTCATTCCAAGAGTCACTAAAAGAATTATCATTGTCAAACTCGATGAATCTCTCTTTAGGTATATCCATTATTGCAAATCAATCAACTAAATCAACACTTTAGAAAAAGTGACATGCTATGATACCAATTGAAAATTTTCAATTTATAAAGATTGATTTGTACTAACCGATATCTCAAATCAAGCCATGCAATAAAATATAGCAACCACACGCGAGAAAGCACAAGATTGTTTACGTAAAAAATTCCAACTCGAGTAAAAATTATGAGACCAATTCAGCTCCAGAAATAATCAAACACTATAGAAACTGTAAATTACAAAAAATCTTACAAACTTTGTTTAATCCATAGCCTATGGTAGTAAGCCTAACTTATCAAATCCACGTACACAAAACTGTGCTCGACCGCCATTGGAATCTATTACCAGACTTCAACTGCCGACGAAATTCATCACCAGATTTCAACCTTTGAGAATCCACTTAAAAGACTCCATGAACTGAAACGAACGTTGAAGGTTTTGCTTGCTCGATAATATTTTTCAAGGCACGAAAATAATATGATCACCAAGCGAATTGATTATAAAAACTCTATATATATTCTTCAATCTAGCCTTTGGATTGCTTGGGAGTTTTTCAATCAATAGAGAGGGGTGGCTAGGGTTTTTAATATCACCAAGAGGCACCAAACATAAAACCCTACAGCCCCTTTTATAACACAACCACAAAACCTTAGCAGCCTCAATCATAATAAAAAAACTGTGAAACCCTAGCTGAATTAAAAGAGGTCGCGTACAGGACCGCTCGAGCGGTTTGTTTATCGCTCGACCAGTTAAATCAACCTTGCAGCAATTTTGTGCAAATACAGAGAAACTAGGAGGCCTTCTTGATCGCTCGATTGACCACTCAAGCGGTTTGTCGAACGGTCTAATACCAGTTGCAGTATTTTGTACTTTTTTAGCTATTTTTCTTGCATTATTTTATATCCTGTAACTTATTATACGAAATTCACAAAAATAAGTGTTAAATTATTAAAAAATGAGGCATTAATAATTTGTCACAAGTTTGCTAAACAATAAATAATTAAACTAGAGATCTAATTTTCTAATAATAACAAACATTAATAGTTGCGAGAATTTAATGCAGACAGTCAAACTAGATGAGAGACTAGTGTTATTTTAAAAGTCAGAGGGAATGCCAGTGTATTTATTCAATACACCAAGGGAGACTAAGTTAATTTATTTACCCTATTTTTTTCTTTCTTCTTTGTTAAAGGGTAGAGATTTCAAGAACAAGACGTAACATGGGCCATGGGGTCTCAGTTTTTTCCTCTAAATATGAAAGGCACTTCTGTATTTGAACACTTTCCTTTAAAATAATGTCAGAAGAGAAAAATATATGTTAGATAATAAAGAGTATTTTTATCCAACATTCATGGAGTGTGCATTTATATTGATAAGGGAGAATAGTGCTACTTTAAAAACTAGAAAGAATGTTGATGTATTTATCAAATATCTTAGAGGAGGTCAATGTAATTTATTAAAAAAAATCATTTAGGTTTTTTTTTTAAATGTAATTTATCCTCTCTTTTTTTTTGTAAATTACATTTGACCCACTAATGCAAGATTCTAAGTTAGGGGTCGGCCATGTATGTAGGTGGTTCTAATTTACTATTAAAAGGTGGTGTTTAGAATTGTTGAAACTAGTAATTCATTGATTATACATTATAGTAGAAATTGTAGATTGTAGTTGAAATAGAAAAAATAATAATTATAACTTCTAGCAAAAATTGTAGATGTTTAAAATAAATTGTAACTTGTAATTGAAATTAGTAACAGAAAACTAAAAACTAGTAGCACTAGTTTTGCCAAACACCTCCAAAGTGATTAAATGTATATGAAATGTAAAATTAGGAAAATATTAACTATCGTTTATTAGTAGTGAGTAATGAACATATAATGCATATATATTTTTGCACAATGTATTAATATTTATTAAAATAATAAGTCTTATTTCAGAAAATGTATTGATATTAAAAAAATTTTGTTTCCATTAGCCTATTAATAAGTGCCCAATAGTTAGTGGTAAATGCAACTAATAAAACAATGTTTCTACAGTTTTTCTTATAATATTTGTGATGAAAACCTTGTTAGAAACCCTGTTTGGGATGTTTAAAAATTTTAACTTTTAAGATATTTAGTTTTCTAAAAAAATAGAAATAAAAATAGTTTAATTATTTGGGATAATTTTTTATAATAGCTTTTTTGCTTTTTATTAAAATGTCTAATATATTCTTACTTTTTGCTTTTAAATTGTAGTGTTTGGAATATTAGTCCAAATGTTTTTGTTTTTGTGAGGAATGTTAACTTTTTTAATTGAAGATATTATAGTAATTTTACTTGAAAAAAAAGTTAAGTTGTTTTTATGTTTTGGATGTGTATAGGCACTTTTATTGGAAAAAAAAAAGATGAAAAATACTAATTAACCTTTTAGAAAGAAAAAAAAAACAAATGATATAATTTAAAAGATTAACTTTTTATATAAAAAGAATTAAGTGAAACCAAACAGGCTGATTTTGACCCTATTTGTTCAGTGTCTTTAACAGTGTTTTACTTTTTACTCTCTTTTTACGGTTCATAATTGCCTAGCTTTTGGGTTAACACCTGAGGTCATTGGGCCCAAGACTTCTGAAAAGGCTTTGCCCAACAATTTTTTCTTCCTACGCTATTGACTAAGAAAAGATAGAAATTGCTTTATTTTTTCAGAAATACTATAAACCCAAAAACAAAACTTAGAAAAATATTTAGAAAGTGATTTGAATTGTTGAGATTTATTGAAGTGTATTCTATATCCTATTAAATATGAATTTCAACCATCCAAATCGCTTTGAGTATTTTTCTGGATTTTATTTTTGAGTTCATAGCATTATTATTACTTTTTTATTGCTTTCTTTCAAGTTAGATTTATATTTGTCACTTGTGACCATACATGGAGTAATTATTCGGTGTTTCCGAAATACTATGTGATAAGTATTTCTATTCAATATAATAGTAATAAATTTCACAGTAGATACATAATGACTCATTTTTGTTAGGTAATTAGCACACAAAGGAGCCACATTTGTTAAAAATACCACATAGTTGGTTAGTTATGTATGCAAAAAATAAAGTTGATTGTATTGTTTAACTTTTTTTTAAAGAAATAAGAAGTACAAGCTATAAAAATTCTCCACAAATTGAAACAGAGAGTCCTTCAGTTATAAAAATGGAGAAATTTCTTGATTTGTAAATTGAAAATTTTATTAATTTTGCTAAATTCAATATTAATTTTTATAAAATTAAAAAATAAATTATGTGAAAAAGCACATGTTTATAGCAATTTTCATAGTTTTTAAAATCGAGAAAAGGAAAAACTTCTAAAACTTCTAAACAAGTTAGGACATAGAGAAATTTCTTTGTTATAAAATCGAGAAATCCCACAATTTAAATAATTTTCCAATATAATGAAACTGAGAAAAATTTTGCATTTAAAATCGAGAAATTAGTATTGTAATTTAGAAGAACTGAAAATTTTTTTCTTTATATGAACTAGAAAAATTTATATTTTAAAAAAGAAATGAATTCATTAATTTTAAAATTTTTCCATTAAATTTTATCAAAAATGAATGTATATATTAAAATTATGGAGTTCTAGATTTTTTAATTAAAAATATAATTAACTTATCACATCAGCATAAGAGCTTATAAAAGGACACACAAAAATACTAAGTACACCCACTTTTATTTTAAATGTACGAGCTTTCATGTATTATGTATAAGTACTAGGTATAATCTGAGCCTAAAAGTAGTATTATTATTTTTTTAAAATTATTCAGTAACTTGTAACGATGACTGGAATTATAAAAAACAAAAATATAAAAAAAATAGTAGTGACATGTCAATAAATTATTTAAATACTCAAATTAAACAATAACAAATCAATTAAAAAATATATAATTATCATATCCTAATTAGTAATTATATTTAAATTAAATAATAACCGATCAAAAAGGCAAAAGTCTCAATAAATTTCATCTCACTATTCAATTATTTAAAAAAAATAAAAAATTTTAAATTAATAAATACATATCACATCAATCATTATAACTTATTATATAAATATTAATATACTAACCTCCACGTCAATTGCCCCAACACGTGATGGAAGCCAAAAGGTATCACAAATTACTTAAACAGCAAATTTATCATAATTAAATTTAGAATATATTATACATACACATTTTGTATTTAAAAATAATAATATTGACACCTCTCTATTTTTTGAAATATCATTACACTCCTTTATATTTTTATTTTTGTAAAACTTACTTTCAAAAGTTAACTTTTCATTTATTTTTGGACGAAAAATACTATTTCAACAGTATTTTTAATATTTTAAATTTCTTTTAATTATGAAATCTTATTTAAAAATTTTTAATTAAAAAATAAAAAAATTACAAAATACAAAAATAAGTAAAATAAAAATATAAAATTTAATTTATTAATTTATTTTTATTTTTAATTTTTTAATTTTGATAAAAAAAATATTAATTTTTAACTTTTTATAGTTTTTGGTCAAAAGCTTTCGCTTTCTTTAAATCATCTTGATGAGAGAAATTAAAAAGTAAAAATATTTTGAGTAAAAGAAAAAAAAAGAATTATTTGTAGTTGGGTCTTACTTTTAAGAATATATTAATGTTGGGTTCTATTCATAAGTTCATATTTACATTAGGTTCTATTTTAAAATTTTTAATTTTTTATGGTCTATTATACCCTCAGTTCAATATCCTAAAGTATAAGTTATTTCCTTATATATAAATTAGAGAAGTGCCAGTTATTGCCTTATATATTAATGAAAGAGATGGAACATCACTCCACTATGAGCCAATCAGGGTGTATAATTAAATGAATCTCTATTATCTTGCTTAAAATGTAAAATTATCAACCGTTAACAATTCTGAATTTGAATTTTGAATTTTTTTTCAATTGTGTTTGATAATTCTTCACGAGAACAATATCATTTGCTACAAAATATACTATTTACAAGAAAATATTCACATTATGAAATCATTCCTAAAAGTAGACCTAACTACAAATAACTCATATTAGTTATCTTGCTTAAAATGTGAGTTATCTTGCTTAAAATGTAAGTTATCTTGCCAATTAGGATGTATAATTACATAAATCTCTATTATCTTGCTTAAAATGTGGGATGATATCTCTATTATCTTACTTAAAAATGTAGGATAATATTTCTATTATCTTACTTAAAATGTGAAATAATCATCTATTAACAATTTTGGGTTTGAATTTTAAAATTTTTTTCAATCGTGTTTGATGATTTTTCATGAGAACAATCTCAATTGCCACATAATATAATATTTACTAGAAAATATTCACATTATGGAAACATGAGAACTTAAAACATTTTAATACATGAAAATATTCACAAATTTTTTTTGAATTTTTTTTACATCGATCGGCACCAGCATCTCAGATCTGGTTGTCGTTGAGTTTGTGTACTCTATAGCATCAGGCGTGCTCCAATGCAAGCGTGGAAGAAATTCGAGATGAAAAAGAGGGATCCTGGTTCTTTTGATGTTAAAGATGAAGCTAATTTTGTGGGATCTATGGCTAGATCTATTTATTTATTGCATCTCCCTTGAATCTGTATATTTTTCTTGCATGTTCATTAGATCTGAATCCCAATCGGATATGCAATAGAATGTTCAGCTTCTATCAACTTCATATCCTCATCTACTTATGGAAATGAGAGAGAGAGAGAGAGAGACGGAGAGAGGGACAGAGAGCGCCGGATGTGAGACAGCGTTGGCCGGTGACAGCGCGGGAGGTGGTGGCGCACTGGGACGACGGCGATTGGTCGGTCGGCGATGGCAGGTGACATCGTGCAGTGTGGGAATCTTTATGATAAATAAGTCAGAATGGAAATATTACCATTTTGTTGGTGGAAGAGAGAGAGAGAGAGCGCTAGATGTGAGACGGTAGTAGCTAGTGACAGCGCCGGTGGGGTAGTTGAAGGTGGTGGCGCATTAGGATGGCGGCGGTTGGTCGATCGGCGGTGGCGGGTGACATCGCGCAGTGTGAAAATTTTTATGCTAAACAAGTTGGAATTGAAATATTACCATTTTATTAGCGCCTAATAAGAAGTAATTAAGAAGCAAGGGTAAAGTGATAATCTTATTTGGGAATAAGACTGCGTTGAAAATAAAATTTGGAATGAGACATATGTATAAGTAATTTATAAAAGTATGACCTAGGTGAAAAATTTTCTAAAAAAATTTCACTAAATTCGAAAATAAACAATATAAAATTTGATTAATTAGTTTATTATGGTTTATATGTTTTTTTTTGTTAATATTTAGGCATCGCGTGTAATTAATTTTTTTCATGTGCTTTTTTGTCTATAGTGAAATATTTTAACATTAACTCAAACGAGTATAGTGAAATGTTCTAACATTAGCTCAAACGGGCATACTTGTTTCTTTTTTCTTGCAAAATTAAAAAAAATAAAAAAATTGATAAACATTTAGAAAAAGTTCAAATAAGGTGAAAAAAACCATTTAAAAACTTTATAAGGTACATTTTTTTTATTTTTAATGATTTTTTTAAAATTTCAACCAAGACATCTATAGTTTTAAATTTACTTTGTTTCCAGTATGATAATCACTTATTTATTTTTATTTTTGATTAAAAAATAAAATATTATATTTTTCAAAATCATTTAATTGAAATAATTTTGAAAAAAGTATAATTTTCTTGACCAACGCACAATTTGGGATAATTTCTTTTTTTTGCCTTCTTTTATTTTTATTTTCAGTAAAAAATAAATTATTATATTTTTAAAACTTATTTAATTGAAATAATTTGAAAAAATTTATAATTTTCTTGACCAACGCACTATTTTGGATAATGTTTTTTTTGCCTTTTATTTGTGTGTGTGGTTCTTTCAGTGTTTTTTGAATTTTTTAAATTTTTTTACTCTAAATCTTTTAATCTTTTTGATTCTTCATAATAAAATAAAAGTATAGCTGCTTTGGCTAAAATTTTTAAAAATCATTAAAATGAAAAATGTGTCTTATAAAGCTTTAAAATGGTTTTTTCACCTTACTTGAAATATTTTTAATTTTTTATCAAATTTTTTATTTTTTTAATTTTAAACAAGAAAAAAGAAACAAGTATGCCCGTTTGAGCTAATGTTAAAACATTTCACTATACTCGTTTGAGCTAATGTTAAAATATTTTACTATAGATAAAAAAAACATATGAAAATATTTATTACATGCGATGCTTAAATATAAAAAAAATATATAAACCATAATAAGCCCTTAATCAAATTTTATGTTGTTTATTTTCGAATTTAGTAAATTTTTTCTATTTTTTTTACTCAAAATATTTTTTTACTCAAAATATTTTTATTTTTTAATAAATTAAAAAATTCAAAAAAGACTAAAAGAGCCACACACACACAAAAAAGGCAAAAAATTTTTTTATCCCAAATAGTGCGTTGGTCAAGAACATTATAATTTTTTTCAAATCATTTCAATTAAATTATTTTTAAAAATATAATAATTTATTTTTTTACTAAAAAAAAAAGAAAAAAAAATATTTCAGATAGAACATTTCACTATACTCGTTTGAACTAATGTTAAAATATTTCACTATAGAAATTAATATTTTTTATCAAAATTAATATTTTTTTTATCAAAAATAAAAATAAATTAATAAATTAAATTTTATGTTTTTATTTTACTTATTTT